>JAMKFB010000305.1:31345-43923 GCA_036247105.1 Cirrhinus mrigala
ATGCAGTTGCTAGGGTACCCAGGGTGGTTGCTAAGGTGTTGCTATGCGGTTGCTAAGGTAACGGGGTGGTTGCTAGGGTGTTGCTATGCCGTTGCTAAGGTATCCAAGGTGGTTGCTAGGGTGTTGCTATGCGGTTGCTAAGGTAACAGGGGTGGTTGCTAGGGTGTTGCTATGCGGTTGCTAGGGTACTTGGGGTGGTTGCTAGGCCGGTTGCTAAGGTACCCAGGGTGGTTGCTAAGGTGTTGCTATGCCGTTGCTAGGGTATCCAGGGTGGTTGCTAGGGTGTTGCTATACGGTTGCTAGGGTACCCAGGGTAGTATTTCTAGCATGATTAGCATGTTGCTAGCATGTTTTTAACATGATTAGCAAGTTGTTAGCATGTTGCTAGCATGTTCCTAACATGATTAGCATGTTTCTAGCATGTTTTTAACATGATTAGCAAGTTGTTAGCATGTTGCTAGCATGTTCCTAACATGATTAGCAAGTTGCTAGCATGTTTTTAACATGATTAGCAAGTTGCTAGCATGTTTTTAGAATGATTAGCAAGTTGCTAGCATGTTTTTAACATGATTAGCAAGTTGCTAGTATATTTCTATCATGATTAGCATGTTGCTAGCATGTTTTTAACATGATTAACAAGTTGCTAGCATGTTTTTAACATGATTAGCAAGTTGCTAGTATATTTCTATCATGATTAGCATGTTGCTAGCATGTTCTTAACATGATTAGCAAGTTGCTAGCATGTTTTTAACATGATTAGCAAGTTGTTAGCATGTTGCTAGCATGATTAGCAAGTTGTTAGCATGTTGCTAGCATGTTTCTAGCATGATTAGCAAGTTGCTAGCATGTTTCTAGCATGATTAGCAAGTTGTTAGCATGTTGCTAGCATGTTTCTAGCATGATTAGCAAGTTGCTAGCATGTTTCTAGCATGATTAGCAAGTTGTTAGCATGTTGCTAGCATGTTTTTTACCATGACTAGCATGTTGCTAGCATGTTTCTAGCATGATTAGCAAGTTGCTAGCATGTTTCTAGCATGATTAGCAAGTTGCTAGCATGTTTCTAACATGATAAGCAAGTTGTTAGCATGTTTCTAGCATGATTAGCAAGTTGTTAGCATGTTGCTAGCATGTTTCTAGCATGTTTCTAGCATGATTAGCAAGTTGCTAGCATGTTTCTAGCATGATTAGCAAGTTGCTAGCATGTTTCTAGCATGATTAGCAAGTTGTTAGCATGTTGCTAGCATGTTTCTAGCATGATTAGCAAGTTGCTAGCATGTTTCTAGCATGATTAGCAAAGTTGCTAGCATGTTTGTGGCATGATTAGCAAGTTACTAGCATGTTTCTAGTATGATTAGCAAGTTATTAGCATGATTCTGGTTGCTAGCCATAGATAGATAGATAGATAGATAGATAGATAGTTAGATAGTAATGGTTAGATAGATAGATAGATAGATGAGTTTGAATGAGTTTGAATGGATTAGAAATACAGTACATAGAAGGGAAGCTTGATTGAGTCTCAAAGGATTCTGGGAGTTTTGACAGTTGGAGTTTGAAAAGTGTTGGCTCATTTGAACATTCCGTCAATGTAAGTCTATGGGATTTTTCCCAATTTTGATCGGCATTTTTAGGAAAATCGTAAGTCCGATCAGTTAGAAAAGATATAGCAACTCGAGTCAGACCAGTCTGAAGATCTGGGCTGAGTTTGGAGTTTGTAGAGTTAAAGCTCTAGGAGGAGATACAGTCAGAAAATTTAGTCTCAGAAGAATAATAATAACTAGATAAAAAAGTTCGTCAAGACAAACTTTAAGTTGGCTTGAGAAAGACGGACCGGAAAGTTTGAAAGAGTTTGAAAAGTTTAAAAAGATTAAAAAGTTTTAAGTTTGGATGGTTTTCAGTCTGAAATATTTTGAAGTTTTAAAGTTTGAATGAAGTCTGTCAGATAGATAAATAGATAGATAGATAGATAGATAGATAGATAGATAATTAACGTTGTTAGTATGATTCTAACATTATTACCAAGTTACTAGCATGTTGCTAGCATGTTTTTAACATGATTAGCAAGGTACTAGCATGTTGCTAGTCTGTTTCTAGCATTATTAACAAGTTGTTAGCATGTTGTTAGTACGTTTCTAACATGATTAGCATGTTGCTAGCATGTTTCTAGCATGATTATCAAGTTGCTAGCATGATTAGCATGTTGCTAGCACGTTTCTAGCATGATTAGCAAGTTGACAGCATTTTGCTAGCATGTTTCTAACATGATTGGAATGTTGCTAGCATGATTAGCAAGTTGCTAGGATGATTAGCAAGTTGTTAGCATGTTGCTAGCATGATTAGCAAGTTGCTAGCATGTTTCTAACATGATTAGCAAAGTTGCTAGCATGATTTTAGCATGATTAGCAAGTTGCTAGCATGTTGCTAGCATGATTAGCAAGTTGTTAGCATGTCTCTAGTATGATTAGCAAAGTTGCTAGCATGTTTCTAGCATGATTAGCAAGTTGCTAGCATGTTTCTAGCATGATTAGCAAGTTGCTAGCATGTTGCTAGCATGATTAGCAAGTTGTTAGCATGTTTCTAGTATGATTAGCAAAGTTGCTAGCATGTTTCTAGCATGATTAGCAAGTTGCTAGCATGTTTCTAGCATGATTAGCAAGTTGCTAGCATGTTTCTAGCATGATTAGCAAGTTGTTAGCATGTTGCTAGCATGTTTCTAGCATGATTAGCAAGTTGCTAGCATGTTTCTAGCATGATTAGCAAAGTTGCTAGCATGTTTGTGGCATGATTAGCAAGTTACTAGCATGTTTCTAGTATGATTAGCAAGTTATTAGCATGATTCTGGTTGCTAGCCATAGATAGATAGATAGATAGATAGATAGATAGTTAGATAGTAATGGTTAGATAGATAGATAGATAGATGAGTTTGAATGAGTTTGAATGGATTAGAAATACAGTACATAGAAGGGAAGCTTGATTGAGTCTCAAAGGATTCTGGGAGTTTTGACAGTTGGAGTTTGAAAAGTGTTGGCTCATTTGAACATTCCGTCAATGTAAGTCTATGGGATTTTTCCCAATTTTGATCGGCATTTTTAGGAAAATCGTAAGTCCGATCAGTTAGAAAAGATATAGCAACTCGAGTCAGACCAGTCTGAAGATCTGGGCTGAGTTTGGAGTTTGTAGAGTTAAAGCTCTAGGAGGAGATACAGTCAGAAAATTTAGTCTCAGAAGAATAATAATAACTAGATAAAAAAGTTCGTCAAGACAAACTTTAAGTTGGCTTGAGAAAGACGGACCGGAAAGTTTGAAAGAGTTTGAAAAGTTTAAAAAGATTAAAAAGTTTTAAGTTTGGATGGTTTTCAGTCTGAAATATTTTGAAGTTTTAAAGTTTGAATGAAGTCTGTCAGATAGATAAATAGATAGATAGATAGATAGATAGATAGATAGATAGATAATTAACGTTGTTAGTATGATTCTAACATTATTACCAAGTTACTAGCATGTTGCTAGCATGTTTTTAACATGATTAGCAAGGTACTAGCATGTTGCTAGTCTGTTTCTAGCATTATTAACAAGTTGTTAGCATGTTGTTAGTACGTTTCTAACATGATTAGCATGTTGCTAGCATGTTTCTAGCATGATTATCAAGTTGCTAGCATGATTAGCATGTTGCTAGCACGTTTCTAGCATGATTAGCAAGTTGACAGCATTTTGCTAGCATGTTTCTAACATGATTGGAATGTTGCTAGCATGATTAGCAAGTTGCTAGGATGATTAGCAAGTTGTTAGCATGTTTCTAGTATGATTAGCAAAGTTGCTACCATGTTTCTAGCATGATTAGCAAGTTGTTAACATGTTCAGATTAGCAAGTTGTTAGCATGTTTCTAGTATGATTAGCAAGTTGGTAGCATGTTGCTAGCATTATTAGCAAGTTGCTAGCATGTTGCTAGCACGTTTCTAGCATGATTAGCAAAGTTGCTAGCATGTTTCTAACATGATTAGAATGTTGCTAGCTTGTTTCTAGCATGATTAGCAAGTTGCTAGCATGTTTCTAGCATGATTAGCAAAGTTGCTAGCATGATTTTAGCATGATTAGCAAGTTGCTAGCATGTTGCTAGCATGATTAGCAAGTTGTTAGCATGTTTCTAGTATGAGTAGCAAAGTTGGTAGCTTGTTTCTAGCATGATTAGCAAGTTGCTAGCATGATTTTAACATGATTAGCAAGTTGCTAGTATGATTTTAGCAAGATTAGCAAGTTGCTAGCATGTTTCTAGTATGATTAGCAAAGTTGCTAGCATGTTTCTAGCATGAATAGCAAGTTGCTAGCATGTTTGTGGCATGATTAGCAAGTTGCTAGCATGTTTCTAGCATGATTAGCAAAGTTGCTAGCATGTTTCTAGCATGATTAGCAAAGTTGCTAGCATGATTTTAGCATGATTAACAAGTTGCTAGCATGTTTCTAGTATGATTAGCAAGTTGCTAGCATGATTTTAGCATGATTAGCAAGTTGCTAGCATGTTTCTAGTATGATTAGCAAGTTACTAGCATGATTCTGGTTGCTAGCCATAGATAGATAGATAGATAGATAGTAAAGGTTAGATAGATAGATAGATAAATGAGTTTGAATGAGTTTGAATGGATAGAAATACAGTACATAGAAGGGAAGTTTGATTGAGTCTCAAGGGATTCTGGGAGTTTTGACAGTTGGAGTTTGAATAGTGTTGGCTCATTTGAACATTCCGTCAATGTAAGTCTATGGGATTTTTCCCAATTTTAATCGGCATTTTTAGGAAAATCGTCAGTCCGATCAGTTAGAAAAGATATAGCAACTCGAGTCAGACCAGTCTGAAGATCTGGGCTGAGTTTGGAGTTTGTAGAGTTAAAGCTCTAGGAGGAGATACAGTCAGAAAATTTAGTCTCAGAAGAATAATAATAACTAGATAAAAAAGTTCGTCAAGACAAACTTTAAGTTGGCTTGAGAAAGCCGGACCAGAAAGTTTGAAAAGTTTGAAAAGTTTGAAAAGTTTGAAAAGTTTGAAAAGTTTCAAAAGTTTGAAAGTTAAGAAGTTTCAAAAGTTTAAATAGTTCAAGAAGTTTAAGACGTTTTAAGTTTGGATGGTTTTCAGTCTGAAATATTTAGAAGTTTTAAAGTTTGAATGTAGTCTGTCAGATAGATAATAGATAGATAGATAGATAGATAGATAGTATTGGTCAGATTATCAATCGACAGAAAGATAGATGATTCTAACATTATTACCAAGTTACTAGCATGTTGCTAGTCTGTTTCTAGCATGATTAGCAAGTTGTTAGCATGTTTTTAGCATGATTAGCAAAGTTGCTAACATGTTTCTAACATGATTAGCATGTCGATTGCATGTTTCTAGCATGATTAGCAAGTTGCTAGCATGTTTCTAACATGATTAGCAAAGTTGCTAGCATGTTACTAGCATGACTAGCATGTCGCTAGCATGTTTCTAGCATGACTAGCATGTCGCTAGCATGTTTCTAACATGATTAGCAAAGTTGCTAGCATGTTTCTAGCATGGCTAGCATGTTGCTAGCATGTTTCTACCATGACTAGCATGTCACTAGCATGTTTCTAGCATGACTAGCATGTCGCTAGCATGTTTCTAGCATGATTAGCAATGTCACTAGCATGTTTCTAACATGATTAGCAAAGTTGCTAGCATGTTTCTAGCATGTCGCTAGCATGTTTCTAGCATGATTAGCATGTCACTAGCATGTTTCTAACATGATTAGCAAAGTCGCTAGCATGTTTCTAGCATGACTAGCATGTTGCTAGCATGTTTCTACCATGACTAGCATGTCACTAGCATGTTTCTAGCATGACTAGCATGTCGCTAGCATGTTTTTTAGCATGATTAGCATGTCGCTAGCATGTTTCTAGCATGACTAGCATGTCGCTAGCATGTTTCTAGCATGATTAGCAAAGTTGCTAGCATGTTACTAGCATGACTAGCATGTCACTAGCATGTTTCTAGCATGACTAGCATGTCGCTAGCATGTTTCTAACATGACTAGCATGTTTCTAGCATGATTAGCAAAGTTGCTAGCATGTTACTAGCATGACTAGCATGTCACTAGCATGTTTCTAGCATGACTAGCATGTCGCTATCATGTTTCTAGCATGACTAGCATGTCGCTAGCATGTTTCTAGCATGACTAGCATGTTTCTAGCATGACTAGCATGTCGCTAGCAGATTTTTTAGCATGACTATCATGTCGCTAGCATGTTTCTAGCATGATTAGCAAAGTTGCTAGCATGTTTCTGGTTGCTAGCCAAAGATAGATAGATGAGTTTGAATGAGTTTGAATGGATTAGAAATACAGTACATAGAAGGGTTGAAGTTTGATTGAGGCTCAAAGGATTCTGGGAGTTTTGACAGTTGGAATTTGAAAAGTGCTGGCTCATTTGAACATTCCGTCAATGTAAGTCTATGGGATTTTTCCCAGTTTTAAACGTCATTTTTAGGAAAACCGTAAGTCCGATCAGTTAGAAAAGATATAGCAACTCGAGTCAGATCAGTTTGAAAATCCGGGCTGAGTTTGGAGTTTGAAGAGTTAAAGCTCTAGGAGGAGTAGCAGTCAGAAATTTTAGTCTCAGAAGAAGAATAATAATAATAAGTTTAAATAGCATATCAGTAAGTTGGCTTTCTCAAGCCAACTTAATAATAATAATAATAACTGGAAGTTTAAATAGCAGATCAGTAAGTTGGCTTTCTCAAGCCAACTTAATAATAATAATAATAACTGGAAGTTTAAATAGCAGATCAGTAAGTTGGCTTTCTCAAGCCAACTTAATAACTAGATAAAAAAGTTCGTCAAGACAAACTTTAAGTTGGCTTGAGAAAGCCGGACCAGAAAGTTTGAAAGAGTTTGAAAAGTTCAAAAAGTTTAAAAAGTTTAAAAAGTTAAAAAGTTAAAGTTTAAGAAGTTTAAAAAGTTTAAAAAGTTTAAAAAGATTAAAAAGTTTTAAGTTTGGATGGTTTTCAGTCTGAAGTATTTTGAAGTTTTAAAGTTTGAATGCAGTCTGTCAGATAAATAAATAGATAGATAGATAGATAGATAGATAATTAACATGTTAGTATGATTCTAACATTATTACCAAGTTACTAGCATGTTGCTAGCATGTTTTTAACATGATTAGCAAGGTACGAGCATGTTGCTAGTCTGTTTCTAGCATGATTAGCAAGTTGTTAGCATGTTTCTAGCATGTTTCTAGCATGATTAGCAAGTTGCTAACACGTTTCTAGCTTGATTAGCAAGTTGATAGCATATTGCTAGCATGTTTCTAACATGATTAGAATGTTGCTAGCATGATTAGCAAGTTGCTAGCATGATTTTAGCAAGATTAGCAAGTTGCTAGCATGTTTCTAGCATGATTAGCAAGTTGCTAGCATGTTTTAACATGATTAGCAAGGTGTTAGCATGTTGCTAGCATGTTTGTGGCATGATTAGCAAGTTGCTAGCATGTTTCTAGCATGATTAGCAAAGTTGCTAGCATGTTTCTAGTATGATTAGCAAGTTGCTAGCATGTTGCTAGCATGATTAGCAAGTTGCTAGCATGTTTCTAGCATGATTAGCAAGTTGCTAGCATGTTTCTAGTATGATTAGCAAGTTGCTAGCATGATTTTAACATGATTAACAAGTTGCTAGCATGTTTCTAGTATGATTAGCAAAGTTGATAGCATTTTAGCATTATTAGCCAGTTGCTAGCATGTTTCTAGTATGATTAGCAAAGTTGCTAGCATGTTTCTAGCATGATTAGCAAGTTACTAGCATGTTTCTAGCATGATTAGCAAGTTGCTAGCATGTTTCTAGCATGATTAGCAAAGTTGCTAGCATGTCTCTAGCATGATTAGCAAGTTACTAGCATGATTCTGGTTGCTAGCCATAGATAGATAGATAGATAGATAGATAGATAGATAGATAGTAATGGTTAGATGATAGATAGATAGATAGATAGATAGATAGATAGATAGATAGATAGATAGATAGATAGATAGACAGATAGATAGTAATGGTTAGATGATAGATAGATAGATAGATAGATAGATAGATAGATAGATAGATAGATAGTAATGGTTAGATGATAGATAGATAGATAGATAGATAGTAATAGTTAGATGATAGATAGATAGATAGATGAGTTTGAATGATTTTAAATGGATTAGAAATACAGTACATAGAAGGGAAGTTTGATTGAGGCTCAAAGGATTCTGGGGATTTTGACAGTTGGATTTTAAAAAGTGCTGGCTCATTTGAACATTCCGTCAATGTAAGTCTATGGGATTTTTCCCAAATTTAATCGCCATTTTTAGGAAAACCGTAAGTCCGATCAGTTAGAAAAGATATAGCAACTAACTTCAGATCAGTTTAAAGATCTGGGCTGAGTTTGGAGTTTGTAGATTTAAAGCTCTAGGAGGAGTTAGAGTTGATAATTTTAGTCTCAGAAGAAGAAGAATAATAACTAGATAAAAAAGTTCGTCAAGACAAACTTTAAGTTGGCTTGAGAAAGCCGGACCAGAAAGTTTTAAAAAGTTTTAAAAGTTTTAAAAGTTTAAGAAGTTTTAAAAAGTTGCATTTGGATAGGTTTTAGTCTGAAATAGTTTGAAGTTTAAAGTAGTTTTAAAAGGTTAAAGTTTGAATGCAGTCTCTCAGACAGATATATAGATAGATAGACAGATAGAAATATAGATAGATAGATAATAGATAAATTTGCTAACATGTTTCTAGCATGTTGTTAGAATGTTTCTAGCATGATTAGCAAGTAGTTAGAATGTTGCTAGCATGTTTCTGGCATGATTAGCAAGTTGCTAGCATGTTTCTAGCATGATTAGCAAGTTGCTAGCATGTTTCTAGCATGATTAGCAAGTTGTTAGCATGTTGCTAGCATGATTAGCATGTTGCTAGCATGTTTCTAGCATGATTAGCAAGTTGTTAGCATGTTGCTAGCATGTTTCTAGCATGATTAGCATGTTGCTAGCATGTTGCTAGCATGTTTCTAGCATGATTAGCAAGTTGCTAGCATGTTTATAGCATGATTAGCAAGTTGCTAGCATGTTTCTAACATGATTAGCAAGTTGTTAGCATGTTGCTAGCATAATTAGCAAGTTGTTAGCATGTTTCTAGCATGTTTCTAGCATGATTAGCAAGTTGTTAGCATGTTTCTAGCATGATTAGCAAGTTGCTAGCATGTTTCTAACATGATTAGTAAGTTGCTAGCATGTTTCTAGCATGATTAGCAAGTTGTTAGCATGTTGCTAGCATGATTAGCAAGTTGTTAACATGTTTCTAGCATGATTAGCAAGTTGTTAGCATGTTTCTAGCATGATTGTTAGCATGTTTCTAGCATGATTAGCAAGTTGCTAGCATGTTTCTAACATGATTAGCAACTTGTTAGCATGTTGCTAGCATGATTAGCAAGTGGTTAGCATGTTTCTAACATGTTTCTAGCATGATTAGCAAGTTGTTAGCATGTTTCTAGCATGATTAGCAAGTTGCTAGCATGTTTCTAACATGATTAGCAAGTTGCTAGCATGTTTCTAGCATGATTAGCAAGTTGTTAGCATGTTTCTAGCATGATTAGCAAGTTGCTAGCATGTTTCTAGCATGATTAGCAAGTTGTTAGCATGTTTCTAGCATGATTAGCAAGGTGCTAGCATGTTTCTAGCATGATTAGCAAGTTGTTAGCATGTTGCTAGCATGTTTCTAGCATGATTAGCAAGTTGCTAGCATGTTTCTGGTTGCTAGCCATAGATAGATAGATAGATAGATAGTAAAGTTTAGATAGATAGATAGATAGATAGATAGATAGATAGATAGATAGATAGATAGATGAGTTTGAATGAGTTTAAATGGATTAGAAATACAGTACATAGAAGGGAGGTTTGATTGAGGCTCAAAGGATTCTGGGGATTTTGACAGTTGGAGTTTAAAAAGTGCTGGCTCATTTGAACATTCCGTCAATGTAAGTCTATGGGATTTTTCCCAAATTTAATCGCCATTTTTAGGAAAACCGTAAGTCCGATCAGTTAGAAAAGATATAGCAACTAACTTCAGATCAGTTTAAAGATCTGGACTGAGTTTGGAGTTTGTAGATTTAAAGCTCTAGGAGGAGTTAGAGTTGATAATTTTAGTCTCAGAAGAAGAAGAATAATAACTAGATAAAAAAGTTCGTCAAGACAAACTTTAAGTTGGCTTGAGAAAGCCGGACCAGAAAGTTTTAAAAAGTTTTAAAAGTTTTAAAAGTTTAAGAAGTTTTAAAAAGTTGCATTTGGATAGGTTTTAGTCTGAAATAGTTTGAAGTTTAAAGTAGTTTTAAAAGGTTAAAGTTTGAATGCAGTCTCTCAGACAGATATATAGATAGATAGACAGATAGAAATATAGATAGATAGATAATAGATAAATTTGCTAACATGTTTCTAGCATGTTGTTAGAATGTTTCTAGCATGATTAGCAAGTAGTTAGAATGTTGCTAGCATGTTTCTGGCATGATTAGCAAGTTGCTAGCATGTTTCTAGCATGATTAGCAAGTTGCTAGCATGTTTCTAGCATGATTAGCAAGTTGTTAGCATGTTGCTAGCATGATTAGCATGTTGCTAGCATGTTTCTAGCATGATTAGCAAGTTGTTAGCATGTTGCTAGCATGTTTCTAGCATGATTAGCATGTTGCTAGCATGTTGCTAGCATGTTTCTAGCATGATTAGCAAGTTGCTAGCATGTTTATAGCATGATTAGCAAGTTGCTAGCATGTTTCTAACATGATTAGCAAGTTGTTAGCATGTTGCTAGCATAATTAGCAAGTTGTTAGCATGTTTCTAGCATGTTTCTAGCATGATTAGCAAGTTGTTAGCATGTTTCTAGCATGATTAGCAAGTTGCTAGCATGTTTCTAACATGATTAGTAAGTTGCTAGCACGTTTCTAGCATGATTAGCAAGTTGTTAGCATGTTGCTAGCATGATTAGCAAGTTGTTAACATGTTTCTAGCATGATTAGCAAGTTGTTAGCATGTTTCTAGCATGATTGTTAGCATGTTTCTAGCATGATTAGCAAGTTGCTAGCATGTTTCTAACATGATTAGCAACTTGTTAGCATGTTGCTAGCATGATTAGCAAGTGGTTAGCATGTTTCTAGCATGTTTCTAGCATGATTAGCAAGTTGTTAGCATGTTTCTAGCATGATTAGCAAGTTGCTAGCATGTTTCTAACATGATTAGCAAGTTGCTAGCATGTTTCTAGCATGATTAGCAAGTTGTTAGCATGTTGCTAGCATGATTAGCAAGTTGTTAACATGTTTCTAGCATGATTAGCAAGTTGTTAGCATGTTTCTAGCATGATTAGCAAGTTGCTAGCATGTTTCTAGCATGATTAGCAAGTTGTTAGCATGTTTCTAGCATGATTAGCAAGGTGCTAGCATGTTTCTAGCATGATTAGCAAGTTGTTAGCATGTTGCTAGCATGTTTCTAGCATGATTAGCAAGTTGCTAGCATGTTTCTGGTTGCTAGCCATAGATAGATAGATAGATAGATAGTAAAGTTTAGATAGATAGATAGATAGATAGATAGATAGATAGATAGATAGATAGATAGATGAGTTTGAATGAGTTTAAATGGATTAGAAATACAGTACATAGAAGGGAGGTTTGATTGAGGCTCAAAGGATTCTGGGGATTTTGACAGTTGGAGTTTAAAAAGTGCTGGCTCATTTGAACATTCCGTCAATGTAAGTCTATGGGATTTTTCCCAAATTTAATCGCCATTTTTAGGAAAACCGTAAGTCCGATCAGTTAGAAAAGATATAGCAACTAACTTCAGATCAGTTTAAAGATCTGGACTGAGTTTGGAGTTTGTAGATTTAAAGCTCTAGGAGGAGTTAGAGTTGATAATTTTAGTCTCAGAAGAAGAAGAATAATAATAATAAGTTTAAGTAGCATTTCAGTAAGTTGGCTTTCTCAAGCCAACTTAATAACTAGATAGTAAAGTTTGTCAAGACAAACTTTAGGTTGGCTTGAGAAAGCTGGACCAGAAAGTTTGAAAAAGTTTGAAAAGTTTATAGTTTAAAAAGTTTACGAAGTTTTAAAAAGTTTTGCATTTGACGGTTTTCAGTCTGTAATGGTTTGAAGTCTAACGTAGTTTTAAAAGGTTAAAGTTTGAATGTTTTGAAGGCAATACAGTCTGTCAGAGATAGATAGATAGATAGAATAGTTAGATGTAGATAGATAGATAGATAGATAGATAGATAGATAGATAAGTAGATAGATAACAATTAGCAAGTTACTAGAATGATTCTAGCATGATTAGCATTTTACTAGCATGTTGTTAACATGTTTAACATTTTATTAACATGATAACAGGGTGGTTGCTAGGGTGTTGCTATGCGGTTGCTAAGGTAACGGGGTGGTTGCTAGGGTGTTGCTATGCGGTTGCTAAGGTAACAGGGTGGTTGCTAGGGTGTTGCTATGCGGTTGCTAGGGTACCAGGGTGGTTGCTAGGGTGTTGCTATGCCGTTGCTAAGGTACCCAGGGTGGTTGCTAAGGTGTTGCTATGCGGTTGCAAGGGTAA
>JAMKFB010000305.1:44423-60990 GCA_036247105.1 Cirrhinus mrigala
ATGCGAATGCCCTGGAGCCAAAGAGGGACCAGCATCTACGCATTTCGTACACGTGCGGGGTGAGAGTGCTAGGCCGAAGGGAAGAACCGAAGGGTCTCTACTTCTTGCTCCATGACCAGAGCCTGCTTGAGGCCCACCAGAGTGGGAAAGACCCCGTCGAAAGGCGGCCGCGGAGCGCCGAACTGAATAGCGTAGCCTTTTTCTACAGTGCGCAGGACCCATGCAGACACATTTGGCAGTAGCTTCCACGCTGCTAAATAGTCTACTAAGGGAACCAGCCGCTCGAGGCTGGCCTCTGGTGTTGGCTGAACTGCTAGCTCGGAGCCCTGTAATGGCGGACCGGCAGGAGACTGCCGAACTAACTGTTCTAGAGACCCCCGGAGGCCGCTGTGCCCTGTAGCGCTGGCAGGGACAGCAGACTGACCTCCCGAGGGCACACAGGAGAGACGGACACCATGTAATGCGGTGCAACCCGCTCTTCCCTGGTAGGGGCTGCCCTCGGCAGTCCTGGTCTGGCGTCAGGACCGCTTTGTGGCCGGGGGCCTCCTAGACTGAAGCACGACCCGCAGGTCAGGCCTTGCCTTAGAGGACCCGGCCTAGAGTGCTGCGAGTCTTGGTCCCGAGACGGGGGAGCGCGAGTCGCGACACTCAGCTTTTGTACCTCCCGGTACCTCCCAGCAGCTGCAGAGGCTAGAGAGCGGCAAGGCAGGTACCGCTGGAACGCCGCCGCCTGCTTGGGAGCCTCCTGGTACCTGCTGACGACAGAGTCTACTGTGTCACCAAACAGGCCAGAAGGCTCAAGCGGGGTGTCCAGGAGGAAGACCCTGTCCTTCTCTTTCATGTCGGACAGGGTCAACCACAAATGCCTCTCCGCCGCCACCATGGCTGCCATAGACCGCCCCACTGCCCGGGCGGTCTCCTTGGTGGCACGGAGAGCTAAGTCAGCGGTCCTGCGCAGCTCTTCCAGATCGACTTTGTCGCCCTCTGCTAGCCCCTTAAGCAGGTCGGCCTGATATGCTTAGAGCAGCGACATGGTGTGAAGGCATGCTCCGGCCTGACCTGCTGCCGAGTACCCCTTACCCACCAGTGAGGATGTAGTGCAAAGCGGCTTGGAGGGTAAGGTCGGAGCCTTCAAAGACGATGCCGCACCGGGGGACAGATAGCTGGCTAGCGTCTGTTCCACCCGGGGCATCGCCTTATAGGCTCGCTCATCGAGCCCCGCCACGTTCCCATAGTAGTCGGAGGCGGGGACGAACAAGCGAGCCGAGTACGGTCTTTCCCATGACCTCGCGATCTCTTTATGGAGGTCGGGGAAAAAGGGAAGGCTCCTTCTTGGAGATGGAGGCTTGCTCCACAGAAAGCGTTCGTCTAGCTTGCTTTGCTGTGGAGCAGCTTTTTCCTCAGCGGGCCAGTCGATGTTTAACTTGGCCACCGCACGAGTCACCACCTCCAAGAGCTCCTCGTACTGCACCGACTGAGGGCTCGCTTCCTCAGCGGTGCTTTCGAGGTCGCCCTCCTCGGAGGACGACAGGTGGAGAGATGAGCCCATCCCTTGGGAGGAAGTAGCCGTAGTGCGGGCTTCCCAACCCTCTGAACGGGCAGCGGACCTGCCGGGTAAGGAAGGAGATAGGGGGTCACCCGTCTCCATTCCCTCCAACAGGTCCATTTGTGAACCCCAAGAGTGTAGTACCCGCTCCGCCTCGGCGGAAGCGGGACCAGCACCCTGGGGAACGCTGGTGAAGGCTCCCTCCTCAAAGAGAGCCCTCCGGGAGTGGAGCGTCCGCAAAGGAAGCAGCTCACAATGCGGGCAGTCAGCCCCCTCGAGGGCTGACATGGCGTGCTCTGCTCCCAAGCAGACAACGCACATGCTGTGTGTATCCCCGCTTGTGATGTAGCGTTTACAAGGGGGAACACACAGCCTGAAATGCGGTCCGCTCTCTCCACTCTTAACTAAACTCTCTTTTCCTCCAGACATCACCCTCAAAAAAAAAAAGTTGTGCTAAAACTTGCACTAAAAAGCAGGGTGACAGACACAAACACAGAGCGCTCCGCTGAAAGACAGAAGCTGGCGCCGGCAGCTTCGCACGTGCTTTTATGCTTCCTGGTCGATGACGTCATCCGCCCGTGACGTATCGCCCTTCGATTGGCCAGATTGCACATGCATTCAGAGCGTGGTTCCGCCATAGGCGTTTCCATAGCGTTTTCGGACGCAGCTCGAGTTCCTGAAGGGGAACACTTATTTATGTATTGTAACGCTTATCGTCTTCCGCCAGGAGGTGGCGACAACTGCCCGTTCAAAAAAAGTATGTCATTGAATCATTCATTCGGGAGATTTCAGTAGTCAAACAAGTCTTAATGAAGTGAAACACTGACTCCCTCATTTTTCTCCAGAATCGTAAGAGAATCATGGTCTCCAATTTATTCTCAATTTATCCACAATCGTGAAGCTCTTGTTTAAATGTTGTTTATTAAGTTGGCTTGGGAAAGCCAACTTACTGAAATTGTATTTAAACTTATTATTAGGTTGGCTTGAGAAAGCCAACCTACTGATCTGCTACTTAAGCTTATTATTATTATTAGGTTGGCTTGAGAAAGCCAACCTACTGATCTGCTACTTAAGCTTATTATTAAGTTGGCTTGAGAAAGCCAACTTACTGAAATGCTACTTAAACTTATTATTATTATTCTTCTTCTTCTGAGACTAAAATTATCAACTCTAACTCCTCCTAGAGCTTTAAATCTACAAACTCCAAACTCAGCCCAGATCTTTAAACTGATCTGAAGTTAGTTGCTATATCTTTTCTAACTGATCGGACTTACGGTTTTCCTAAAAATGGCGATTAAATTTGGGAAAAATCCCATAGACTTACATTGACGGAATGTTCAAATGAGCCAGCACTTTTTAAACTCCAACTGTCAAAATCCCCAGAATCCTTTGAGCCTCAATCAAACCTCCCTTCTATGTACTGTATTTCTAATCCATTTAAACTCATTCAAACTCATCTATCTATCTATCTATCTATCTATCTAAACTTTACTATCTATCTATCTATCTATCTATGGCTAGCAACCAGAAACATGCTAACAACTTGCTAATCATGCTAGAAACATGCTAGCAACATGCTAATCATGCTAGAAACATGCTAGCAACATGCTAACAACTTGCTAATCATGCTAGAAACATGCTAGCAACTTGCTAATCATGCTAGAAACATGCTAGCAACATGCTAATCATGCTAGCAACATGCTAGCAACTTGCTAATCATGTTAGAAACATGCTAGCGACATGTTAATCATGCTAGAGACATGCTAGCAGCTTTGCTAATCATGTTAGAAACATGCTAGCGACATGTTAATCATGCTAGAGACATGCTAGCAGCTTTGCTAATCATGCTAGAAACATGCTAGCAACTTGCTAATCATGCTAGAAACATGTTAACGACATGCTAATCATGCTAGAAACATGCTAACAACTTGCTAATCATGCTAGAAACATGCTAGAAACATGCTAACAACTTGCTAATCATGCTAGCAACATGCTAGCAACTTGCTAATCATGTTAGAAACATGCTAGCAACTTGCTAATCATGCTAGAAACATGCTAGCAACATGCTAGCAACATGCTAATCATGCTAGAAACATGCTAGCAACATGCCAACAACTTGCTAATCATGCTAGAAACATGCTAGCAACTTGCTAATCATGCTAGAAACATGCTAGCAACATACTAATCATGCTAGCAACATGCTAACAACTTGCTAATTATGCTAGAAACATGCTAGCAACTTGCTAATAATGCCAGAAACATGCTAGCAACATTCTAACAACTTGCTAATCATGCTAGAAACATTCTAACAACATGCTAGAAACATGTTAGCAAATTTATCTATTATCTATCTATCTATCTATATTTCTATCTGTCTATCTATCTATATATCTGTCTGAGAGACTGCATTCAAACTTTAACCTTTTAAAACTACTTTAAACTTCAAACTATTTCAGACTAAAACCTATCCAAATGCAACTTTTTAAAACTTCTTAAACTTTTAAAACTTTTAAAACTTTTTAAAACTTTCTGGTCCGGCTTTCTCAAGCCAACTTAAAGTTTGTCTTGACGAACTTTTTTATCTAGTTAAGTTGGCTTGAGAAAGCCAACTTACTGAAATGCTACTTAAACTTATTATTATTATTCTTCTTCTTCTGAGACTAAAATTATCAACTCTAACTCCTCCTAGAGCTTTAAATCTACAAACTCCAAACTCAGTCCAGATCTTTAAACTGATCTGAAGTTAGTTGCTATATCTTTTCTAACTGATCGGACTTACGGTTTTCCTAAAAATGGCGATTAAATTTGGGAAAAATCCCATAGACTTACATTGACGGAATGTTCAAATGAGCCAGCACTTTTTAAACTCCAACTGTCAAAATCCCCAGAATCCTTTGAGCCTCAATCAAACCTCCCTTCTATGTACTGTATTTCTAATCCATTTAAACTCATTCAAACTCATCTATCTATCTATCTATCTATCTATCTATCTATCTATCTATCTATCTATCTATCTAAACTTTACTATCTATCTATCTATCTATCTATGGCTAGCAACCAGAAACATGCTAGCAACTTGCTAATCATGCTAGAAACATGCTAGCAACATGCTAACAACTTGCTAATCATGCTAGAAACATGCTAGCACCTTGCTAATCATGCTAGAAACATGCTAACAACTTGCTAATCATGCTAGAAACATGCTAGCAACTTGCTAATCATGCTAGAAACATGCTAACAACTTGCTAATCATGCTAGAAACATGTTAACAACTTGCTAATCATGCTAGCAACATGCTAACAACTTGCTAATCATGCTAGAAACATGCTAGCAACTTGCTAATCATGTTAGAAACATGCTAGCAACTTGCTAATCATGCTAGAAACATGCTAACAACTTGCTAATCATGCTAGAAACATGCTAGAAACATGCTAACCACTTGCTAATCATGCTAGCAACATGCTAACAAGTTGCTAATCATGTTAGAAACATGCTAGCAACTTGCTAATCATGCTAGAAACATGCTAACAATCATGCTAGAAACATGCTAACAACTTGCTAATCATGCTAGAAACATGTTAACAACTTGCTAATCATGCTAGCAACATGCTAACAACTTGCTAATCATGCTAGAAACATGCTAGCAACTTACTAATCATGTTAGAAACATGCTAGCAACTTGCTAATCATGCTAGAAACATGCTAACAACTTGCTAATCATGCTAGAAACATGCTAGAAACATGCTAACAACTTGCTAATTATGCTAGCAACATGCTAACAACTTGCTAATCATGTTAGAAACATGCTAGCAACTTGCTAATCATGCTATAAACATGCTAGCAACTTGCTAATCATGCTAGAAACATGCTAGCAACATGCTAGCAACATGCTAATCATGCTAGAAACATGCTAGCAACATGCTAACAACTTGCTAATCATGCTAGAAACATGCTAGCAACATGCTAATCATGCTAGCAACATGCTAACAACTTGCTAATCATGCTAGAAACATGCTAGCAACTTGCTAATCATGCTAGAAACATGCTAGCAACTTGCTAATCATGCCAGAAACATGCTAGCAACATTCTAACTACTTGCTAATCATGCTAGAAACATTCTAACAACATGCTAGAAACATGTTAGCAAATTTATCTATTATCTATCTATCTATATTTCTATCTGTCTATCTATCTATATATCTGTCTGAGAGACTGCATTCAAACTTTAACCTTTTAAAACTACTTTAAACTTCAAACTATTTCAGACTAAAACCTATCCAAATGCAACTTTTTAAAACTTCTTAAACTTTTAAAACTTTTAAAACTTTTTAAAACTTTCTGGTCCGGCTTTCTCAAGCCAACTTAAAGTTTGTCTTGACGAACTTTTTTATCTAGTTAAGTTGGCTTGAGAAAGCCAACTTACTGAAATGCTACTTAAACTTATTATTATTATTCTTCTTCTTCTGAGACTAAAATTATCAACTCTAACTCCTCCTAGAGCTTTAAATCTACAAACTCCAAACTCAGCCCAGATCTTTAAACTGATCTGAAGTTAGTTGCTATATCTTTTCTAACTGATCGGACTTACGGTTTTCCTAAAAATGGCGATTAAATTTGGGAAAAATCCCATAGACTTACATTGACGGAATGTTCAAATGAGCCAGCACTTTTTAAAATCCAACTGTCAAAATCCCCAGAATCCTTTGAGCCTCAATCAAACTTCCCTTCTATGTACTGTATTTCTAATCCATTTAAAATCATTCAAACTCATCTATCTATCTATCTATCTATCTATCTATCTATCTATCATCTAACTATTACTATCTATCTATCTATCTATCTATCTATCTATCTATCTATCTATCTATCTATCATCTAACCATTACTATCTATCTATCTATCTATCTATCTATCTATCATCTAACCATTACTATCTATCTGTCTATCTATCTATCTATCTATCTATCATCTAACCATTACTATCTATCTATCTATGGCTAGCAACCAGAATCATGCTAGTAACTTGCTAATCATGCTAGAGACATGCTAGCAACTTTGCTAATCATGCTAGAAACATGCTAGCAACTTGCTAATCATGCTAGAAACATGCTAGCAACTTTGCTAATCATACTAGAAACATGCTAGCAACTGGCTAATAATGCTAAAATCATGCTATCAACTTTGCTAATCATACTAGAAACATGCTAGCAACTTGTTAATCATGTTAAAATCATGCTAGCAATTTGCTAATCATGCTAGAAAAATGCTAGCAACTTTGCTAATCATACTAGAAACATGCTAGCAACTTGCTAATCATGCTAGAAACATGCTAGCAACTTGCTAATCATGCTAGCAACATGCTAGCAACTTGCTAATCATACTAGAAACATGCTAGCAACTTTGCTAATCATGCTAGAAACATGCTAGCAACTTGCTAATCATGCCACAAACATGCTAGCAACATGCTAACAACTTGCTAATCATGTTAAAACATGCTAACAACTTGCTAATCATGCTAGAAACATGCTAGCAACTTTGCTAATCATACTAGAAACATGCTAGCAACTTGCTAATCATGCTAGCAACATTCTAATCATGTTAGAAACATGCTAGCAATATGCTATCAACTTGCTAATCAAGCTAGAAACGTGTTAGCAACTTGCTAATTATGCTAGAAACATGCTAGAAACATGCTAACAACTTGCTAATCATGCTAGAAACAGACTAGCAACATGCTCGTACCTTGCTAATCATGTTAAAAACATGCTAGCAACATGCTAGTAACTTGGTAATAATGTTAGAATCATACTAACATGTTAATTATCTATCTATCTATCTATCTATCTATTTATTTATCTGACAGACTGCATTCCAACTTTAAAACTTCAAAATACTTCAGACTGAAAACCATCCAAACTTAAAACTTTTTAATCTTTTTAAGCTTTTTAAACTTTTTAAACTTCTTAAACTTTAACTTTTTAACTTTTTAAACTTTTTAAACTTTTTGAACTTTTCAAACTCTTTCAAACTTTCTGGTCCGGCTTTCTCAAGCCAACTTAAAGTTTGTCTTGACGAACTTTTTTATCTAGTTATTATTATTATTCTTCTTAGCCAAATTTTCAAACGCTACTCCTCCTAGAGCTTTAACTCTACAAACTCCAAACTCAGCCTAGATCTTCAGACTGGTCCGACTCGAGTTGCTATATCTCTTCAAACTGATCGGACTTACGGTTTTCCTAAAAATGACGTTCAAAACTGGGAAAAATCCCATAGACTTACATTGACGGAATGTTCAAATGAGCCAACACTATTCAAATTCCAACTGTCAAAACTCCCAGAATCTTTGAGACTCAATCAAGCTTCCCTTCTATGTACTGTATTTCTAATCCATTTAAACTCATTCAAACTCATCTATCTATCTTTCTATCTATCTATCTATCTATCTATCTATCTATCTATCTATCTATCTATCTATCTATCTATCTATCACTAGCCAAATTAGAGTCATGCTAGTAGCCTGCTAATCATGCTAGTAACATGCTAGTAACTGGCTAATCATGCTAATAACATGCTAACAACATGCTAATCATGTTAGAAACAGACTAGCAACATGCTAGTAACTTCCTAATCATGCTAGAAACATGCTAGCAACTTGCTAATCATGTTAAAACATGCTAGCAACTTGCTAATCATTCTAAAAACATGCTAGCAACATGCTAATCATGTTAAAAACATGCTAGCAACTTGCTAATCATGTTAGGAACATACTAGCAACATGCTAGCAACTTGCTAATCATGCTAGCAACATGCTAACAACTTGCTAATCATGCTAGAAACATGCTAGCAACATGCTAATCATTCTAAAAACATGCTAGCAACTTGTTAATCATGTTAAAAACAAGCTAGCAACTTGCTAATCATGTTAGGAACATGCTAGCAACATGCTAATCATGTTAGGAACATGCTAGCAACATGCTAACAACTTGCTAATCCTGTTAAAAATATGCTCGCAACATGCTAATCATGTTAGAAACATGCTAGCAACTTGTTAATCATGCTAGAAACATGCTAGCAACTTGGCAATCATGTTAGGAACATGCTAGCAACATGCTAATCATTCTAAAAACATGCTAGCAACTTGCTAATCATGTTAAAAACAAGCTAGCAACTTGCTAATCATGTTAGGAACATGCTAGCAACATGCTAATCATGTTAGGAACATGTTAGCAACATGCTAACAACTTGCTAATCATGTTAAAAACATGCTCGCAACATGCTAATCATGCTAGAAACATGCTAGCAACTTGCTAATCATGCTAAAAACATGCTAGCAACAATTTCTATGTAATCCATCTATCTAAATTTTCAAACTTCAGGCTTTTACAACTGCTTTAAACTTTCAAGCTGGGCTTTCTCAAGCCAACCTAAAGTTTGTCTTGACGAACTTTTTTATCTAGTTAAGTTGGCTTGAGAAAGCCAACTTACTGAAATGCTACTTAAACTTATTAAGTTGGCTTGAGAAAGCCAACTTACTGAAATGCTACTTAAACTTATTATTATTATTCTTCTTCTTCTGAGACTAAAATTATCAACTCTAACTCCTCCTAGAGCTTTAAATCTACAAACTCCAAACTCAGTCCAGATCTTTAAACTGATCTGAAGTTAGTTGCTATATCTTTTCTAACTGATCGGACTTACGGTTTTCCTAAAAATGGCGATTAAATTTGGGAAAAATCCCATAGACTTACATTGACGGAATGTTCAAATGAGCCAGCACTTTTTAAACTCCAACTGTCAAAATCCCCAGAATCCTTTGAGCCTCAATCAAACCTCCCTTCTATGTACTGTATTTCTAATCCATTTAAACTCATTCAAACTCATCTATCTATCTATCTATCTATCTATCTATCTATCTATCTATCTATCTAAACTTTACTATCTATCTATCTATCTATCTATGGCTAGCAACCAGAAACATGCTAGCAACTTGCTAATCATGCTAGAAACATGCTAGCAACATGCTAACAACTTGCTAATCATGCTAGAAACATGCTAGCACCTTGCTAATCATGCTAGAAACATGCTAACAACTTGCTAATCATGCTAGAAACATGCTAGCAACTTGCTAATCATGCTAGAAACATGTTAACAACTTGCTAATCATGCTAGAAACATGTTAACAACTTGCTAATCATGCTAGCAACATGCTAACAACTTGCTAATCATGCTAGAAACATGCTAGCAACTTGCTAATCATGTTAGAAACATGCTAGCAACTTGCTAATCATGCTAGAAACATGCTAACAACTTGCTAATCATGCTAGAAACATGCTAGAAACATGCTAACCACTTGCTAATCATGCTAGCAACATGCTAACAAGTTGCTAATCATGTTAGAAACATGCTAGCAACTTGCTAATCATGCTAGAAACATGCTAACAATCATGCTAGAAACATGCTAACAACTTGCTAATCATGCTAGAAACATGTTAACAACTTGCTAATCATGCTAGCAACATGCTAACAACTTGCTAATCATGCTAGAAACATGCTAGCAACTTACTAATCATGTTAGAAACATGCTAGCAACTTGCTAATCATGCTAGAAACATGCTAACAACTTGCTAATCATGCTAGAAACATGCTAGAAACATGCTAACAACTTGCTAATTATGCTAGCAACATGCTAACAACTTGCTAATCATGCTAGAGACATGCTAACAACTGGCTAATCATGCTAGAAACATGCTAGCAACTTGCTAATCATGCTAGAAACATCCTAGCAACATGCTAGCAACATGCTAATCATGCTAGAAACATGCTAGCAACATGCTAACAACTTGCTAATCATGCTAGAAACATGCTAGCAACATGCTAATCATGCTAGCAACATGCTAGCAACTTGCTAATCATGTTAGAAACATGCTAGCGACATGTTAATCATGCTAGAGACATGCTAGCAGCTTTGCTAATCATGCTAGAAACATGCTAGCAACTTGCTAATCATGCTAGAAACATGTTAACGACATGCTAATCATGCTAGAAACATGTTAACAACTTGCTAATCATGCTAGAAACATGCTAGAAACATGCTAACAACTTGCTAATCATGCTAGCAACATGCTAACAACTTGCTAATCATGTTAGAAACATGCTAGCAACTTGCTAATCATGCTAGAAACATGCTAGCAACATGCTAGCAACATGCTAATCATGCTAGAAACGTGCTAGCAACATGCCAACAACTTGCTAATCATGTTAGAAACATGCTAGCAACTTGCTAATCATGCTAGAAACATGCTAGCAACATGCTAATCATGCTAGCAACATGCTAACAACTTGCTAATTATGCTAGAAACATGCTAGCAACTTGCTAATAATGCCAGAAACATGCTAGCAACATTCTAACAACTTGCTAATCATGCTAGAAACATTCTAACAACATGCTAGAAACATGTTAGCAAATTTATCTATTATCTATCTATCTATCTATATTTCTATCTGTCTATCTATCTATATATCTGTCTGAGAGACTGCATTCAAACTTTAACCTTTTAAAACTACTTTAAACTTCAAACTATTTCAGACTAAAACCTATCCAAATGCAACTTTTTAAAACTTCTTAAACTTTTAAAACTTTTAAAACTTTTTAAAACTTTCTGGTCCGGCTTTCTCAAGCCAACTTAAAGTTTGTCTTGACGAACTTTTTTATCTAGTTATTCTTCTTCTTCTTATTTTTCTTAACGCAAATTTTTTGGACACCTACTCCTCCTAGACCGTTCAAGCTACATACTCCAAACTCGGGTCAGATCTTCATACTGTTCTGACTTAGTGTGCTATATCTTTTCAGACTGGTTTGAGTTACGGTTTTCTTAAAAATTAATATTAAAAATCATAAAAAGTCCCATAGACTTTCATTGACCAAAAGTCCATGTCTGTTTGAACTATGTTTAATGTAAACTGCTAGAAGCCATTGATACTCAATTAAGCTTTAAGCTATCTATGTTCATGGTATGTATCATGCTAGAAACATGCTAGCGACTTTGCTAATCATGCTAGAAATATGCTAGCGACTTTGCTAATCATGCTAGAAACATGCTAGCGACTTGCTAATCATGCTAGAAACATGCTAGCGACTTTGCTAATCATGCTAGAAACATGCTAGCGACTTGCTAATCATGCTAGAAACATGCTAGCGACTTGCTAATCATGCTAGAAACATGCTAGCGACTTGCTATTCATGCTAGAAACATGCTAGCGACTTGCTATTCATGCTAGAAACATGCTAGTAACTTGCTAATCATGCTAGAAACATGCTAGCGACTTGCTAATCAAGCTAGAAACATGCTAGCGACTTGCTAATCAAGCTAGAAACATGCTAGCGACTTGCTAATCATGCTAGAAACATGCTAGCGACTTGCTATTCATGCTAGAAATATGCTAGCGACTTTGCTAATCATGCTAGAAATATGCTAGCGACTTTGCTAATCATGCTAGAAAAATGCTAGCGACTTGCTAATCATGCTAGAAACATGCTAGCGACTTTGCTAATCATGCTAGAAATATGCTAGCGACTTGCTAATCATGCTAGAAAACATGCTAATCATGCTAGAAACATGCTAGCGACTTGCTAATCATGCTAGAAACATGCTAGCGACTTGCTATTCATGCTAGAAACATGCTAGCGACTTGCTATTCATGCTAGAAACATGCTAGTAACTTGTTAATCATGCTAGAAACATGCTAGCGACTTTGCTAATCATGCTAGAAATATGCTAGCGACTTTGCTAATCATGCTAGAAACATGCTAGCGACTTGCTAATCATGCTAGAAACATGCTAGCGACTTTGCTAATCATGCTAGAAATATGCTAGCGACTTGCTAATCATGCTAGAAAACATGCTAATCATGCTAGAAAAATGCTAGCGACTTGCTAATCATGCTAGAAACATGCTAACGACTTGCTATTCATGCTAGAAACATGCTAGCGACTTGCTAATCATGCTAGAAACATGCTAGCGACTTTGCTAATCATGCTAGAAATATGCTAGCGACTTGCTAATCATGCTAGAAAACATGCTAATCATGCTAGAAATATGCTAGCGACTTGCTAATCATGCTAGAAAACATGCTAATCATGCTAGAAAAATGCTAGCGACTTGCTAATCATGCTAGAAACATGCTAACGACTTGCTATTCATGCTAGAAACATGCTAGCGACTTGCTAATCATGCTAGAAACATGCTAGCGACTTTGCTAATCATGCTAGAAATATGCTAGCGACTTGCTAATCATGCTAGAAAACATGCTAATCATGCTAGAAACATGCTAGCGACTTTGCTAATCATGCTAGAAACATGCTAGCGACTTGCTATTCATGCTAGAAACATGCTAGTAACTTGCTAATCATGCTAGAAACATGCTAGCGACTTTGCTAATCATGCTAGAAATATGCTAGCGACTTTGCTAATCATGCTAGAAACATGCTAGCGACTTGCTAATCATGCTAGAAACATGCTAGCGACTTTGCTAATCATGCTAGAAACATGCTAGCGACTTGCTAATCATGCTAGAAACATGCTAGCGACTTGCTAATCATGCTAGAAACATGCTAGCGACTTGCTATTCATGCTAGAAACATGCTAGTAACTTGCTAATCATGCTAGAAACATGCTAGCGACTTGCTAATCAAGCTAGAAACATGCTAGCGACTTGCTAATCAAGCTAGAAACATGCTAGCGACTTGCTAATCATGCTAGAAACATGCTAGCGACTTGCTATTCATGCTAGAAATATGCTAGCGACTTTGCTAATCATGCTAGAAATATGCTAGCGACTTTGCTAATCATGCTAGAAACATGCTAGCGACTTGCTAATCATGCTAGAAACATGCTAGCGACTTTGCTAATCATGCTAGAAATATGCTAGCGACTTGCTAATCATGCTAGAAAACATGCTAATCATGCTAGAAACATGCTAGCGACTTGCTAATCATGCTAGAAACATGCTAGCGACTTGCTATTCATGCTAGAAACATGCTAGCGACTTGCTATTCATGCTAGAAACATGCTAGTAACTTGCTAATCATGCTAGAAACATGCTAGCGACTTTGCTAATCATGCTAGAAATATGCTAGCGACTTTGCTAATCATGCTAGAAACATGCTAGCGACTTGCTAATCATGCTAGAAACATGCTAGCGACTTGCTAATCATGCTAGAAACATGCTAGCGACTTGCTATTCATGCTAGAAACATGCTAGCGACTTGCTATTCATGCTAGAAACATGCTAGTAACTTGCTAATCATGCTAGAAACATGCTAGCGACTTGCTAATCAAGCTAGAAACATGCTAGCGACTTGCTAATCAAGCTAGAAATATGCTAGCGACTTTGCTAATCATGCTAGAAATATGCTAGCGACTTTGCTAATCATGCTAGAAACATGCTAGCGACTTGCTATTCATGCTAGAAATATGCTAGCGACTTTGCTAATCATGCTAGAAATATGCTAGCGACTTTGCTAATCATGCTAGAAACATGCTAGCGACTTGCTAATCATGCTAGAAACATGCTAGCGACTTTGCTAATCATGCTAGAAATATGCTAGCGACTTGCTAATCATGCTAGAAAACATGCTAATCATGCTAGAAACATGCTAGCAACTTGCTAATCATGCTAGAAACATGCTAGCGACTTGCTATTCATGCTAGAAACATGCTAGCGACTTGCTATTCATGCTAGAAACATGCTAGTAACTTGTTAATCATGCTAGAAACATGCTAGCGACTTTGCTAATCATGCTAGAAATATGCTAGCGACTTTGCTAATCATGCTAGAAACATGCTAGCGACTTGCTAATCATGCTAGAAACATGCTAGCGACTTTGCTAATCATGCTAGAAATATGCTAGCGACTTGCTAATCATGCTAGAAAACATGCTAATCATGCTAGAAACATGCTAGCGACTTGCTAATCATGCTAGAAACATGCTAGCGACTTGCTATTCATGCTAGAAACATGCTAGCGACTTGCTATTCATGCTAGAAACATGCTAGCGACTTGCTATTCATGCTAGAAATATGCTAGCGACTTTGCTAATCATGCTAGAAACATGCTAGCGACTTTGCTAATCATGCTAGAAATATGCTAGCGACTTTGCTAATCATGCTAGAAACATGCTAGCGACTTGCTAAACATGCTAGAAACATGCTAGCGACTTGCTAATCATGCTAGAAACATGCTAGCGACTTTGCTAATCATGCTAGAAATATGCTAGCGACTTGCTAAACATGCTAGAAACATGCTAGCGACTTTGCTAATCATGCTAGAAATATGCTAGCGACTTGCTATTCATGCTAGAAACATGCTAGTGACTTGCTAATCATGCTAGAAACATGCTAGCGACTTGCTAATCATGCTAGAAAACATGCTAATCATGCTAGAAACATGCTAGTGACTTGCTAATCAAGCTAGAAACATGCTAGCGACTTGCTAATCATGCTAGAAACATGCTAGCGACTTGCTATTCATGCTAGAAATATGCTAGCGACTTTGCTAATCATGCTAGAAATATGCTAGTGACTTTGCTAATCATGCTAGAAATATGCTAGCGACTTGCTAATAATGCTAGAAACATGCTAGCGACTTTGCTAATCATGCTAGAAATATGCTAGCGACTTGCTAATCATGCTAGAAAACATGCTAATCATGCTAGAAACATGCTAGCGACTTGCTAATCATGCTAGAAACATGCTAGCGACTTGCTATTCATGCTAGAAACATGCTAGCGACTTGCTATTCATGCTAGAAACATGCTAGTAACTTGGTAATCATGCTAGAAACATGCTAGCGACTTTGCTAATCATGCTAGAAATATGCTAGCGACTTTGCTAATCATGCTAGAAACATGCTAGCGACTTGCTAAACATGCTAGAAACATGCTAGCGACTTGCTAATCATGCTAGAAACATGCTAGCGACTTTGCTAATCATGCTAGAAATATGCTAGCGACTTGCTAAACATGCTAGAAACATGCTAGCGACTTTGCTAATCATGCTAGAAATATGCTAGCGACTTGCTAATCATGCTAGAAATATGCTAGCGACTTGCTAATCATGCTAGAAAACATGCTAATCATGCTAGAAACATGCTAGCGACTTGCTAATCATGCTAGAAACATGCTAGCGACTTGCTATTCATGCTAGAAACATGCTAGCGACTTGCTAATCAAGCTAGAAACATGCTAGCGACTTGCTAATCATGCTAGAAACATGCTAGCGACTTGCTATTCATGCTAGAAATATGCTAGCGACTTTGCTAATCATGCTAGAAATATGCTAGCGACTTTGCTAATCATGCTAGAAACATGCTAGCGACTTGCTAATCATGCTAGAAACATGCTAGCGACTTTGCTAATCATGCTAGAAATATGCTAGCGACTTGCTAATCATGCTAGAAAACATGCTAATCATGCTAGAAACATGCTAGCGACTTGCTATTCATACTAGAAACATGCTAGCAACTTGCTAATCATGCTAAAATCATGCTATCAACTTGCTATCAACTTGCTAATCATGCTAGAAACATGCTAGCAACTTGCTAATCATGTTAGAAACATGCTAGCAACTTTGCTAATCATGCTAGGAACGTGCTAACAGCATACTAGCAACTTGCTAATCATGCTAACAACTTGCTAATAATGTTAGAAACAGACTAGCTATATGCTAGTACCTTGCTAATCATGTTAAAAACATGCTAGCAACATGTTAGTAACTTGGTAATAATGTTAGAATCATACTAACAACATGTTAATTATCTATCTATCTATCTATCTATCTGACATACTGCATTCAAACTTTAAAACTTCAAACTATTTCAGACTGAAAACCATCCAGACTTAAAACTTTTTAAAACTTCTTAAACTTCTTAAACTTTTCAAACTTTTCAAACCTTTTCAAACTTTCTGGTCTGGCTTTCTCAAGCCAACTTAAAGTTTGTCTTGACGAACTTTTTTATCTAGTT
>JAMKFB010000305.1:61490-78658 GCA_036247105.1 Cirrhinus mrigala
TAGGTTGGCTTGAGAAAGCCAACCTACTGATCTGCTACTTAAGCTTATTATTATTATTATTAGGTTGGCTTGAGAAAGCCAACCTACTGATCTGCTACTTAAGCTTATTATTAAGTTGGCTTGAGAAAGCCAACTTACTGAAATGCTACTTAAACTTATTATTATTATTCTTCTTCTTCTGAGACTAAAATTATCAACTCTAACTCCTCCTAGAGCTTTAAATCTACAAACTCCAAACTCAGCCCAGATCTTTAAACTGATCTGAAGTTAGTTGCTATATCTTTTCTAACTGATCGGACTTACGGTTTTCCTAAAAATGGCGATTAAATTTGGGAAAAATCCCATAGACTTACATTGACGGAATGTTCAAATGAGCCAGCACTTTTTAAACTCCAACTGTCAATATCCCCAGAATCCTTTGAGCCTCAATCAAACCTCCCTTCTATGTACTGTATTTCTAATCCATTTAAACTCATTCAAACTCATCTATCTATCTATCTATCTATCTATCTATCTAAACTTTACTATCTATCTATCTATCTATCTATGGCTAGCAACCAGAAACATGCTAGCAACTTGCTAATCATGCTAGAAACATGCTAGCAACATGCTAACACCTTGCTAATCATGCTAGAAACATGCTAACAACTTGCTAATCATGCTAGAAACATGCTAGCAACTTGCTAATCATGCTAGAAACATGCTAGAAACATGCTAACAACTTGCTAATCATGCCACAAACATGCTAGCAACATGCTAAGAACTTGCTAATCATGCTAGAAACATGCTAGCAACTTGCTAATCATGCTAGAAACATGCTAATCATGTTAGAAACATGCTAGCAACTTGCTAATCATGTTAGAAACATGCTAACAACTTGCTAATCATGCTAGAAACATGTTGACAACTTGCTAATCATGCTAGCAACATGCTAACAACTTGCTAATCATGCTAGAAACATGCTAGCAACTTGCTAATCATGTTAGAAACATGCTAGCAACTTGCTAATCATGCTAGAAACATGCTAACAACTTGCTAATCATGCTAGAAACATGTTAGAAACATGCTAACAACTTGCTAATCATGCTAGCAACATGCTAACAACTTGCTAATCATGTTAGAAACATGCTAGCAACTTGCTAATCATGCTAGAAACATGCTAACAATCATGCTAGAAACATGCTAACAACTTGCTAATCATGCTAGAAACATGTTAACAACTTGCTAATCATGCTAGAACATGCTAACAACTTGCTAATCATGCTAGAAACATGCTAGCAACTTACTAATCATGTTAGAAACATGCTAGCAACTTGCTAATCATGCTAGAAACATGCTAACAACTTGCTAATCATGCTAGAAACATGCTAGAAACATGCTAACAACTTGATAATCACGCTAGCAACATGCTAACAACTTGCTAATCATGTTAGAAACATGCTAGCAACTTGCTAATCATGCTAGAAACATGCTAGCAACTTGCTAATCATGCTAGAAACATGCTAGCAACATGCTAGCAACATGCTAATCATGCTAGAAACATGCTAACAACTTGCTAATCATGCTAGAAACATGCTAGCAACTTGCTAATCATGCCAGAAACATGCTAGCAACATTCTAACAACTTGCTAATCATGCTAGAAACATTCTAACAACATGCTAGAAACATGTTAGCAAATGTATCTATTATCTATCTATCTATATTTCTATCTGTCTATCTATCTATATATCTGTCTGAGAGACTGCATTCAAACTTTAACCTTTTAAAACTACTTTAAACTTCAAACTATTTCAGACTAAAACCTATCCAAATGCAACTTTTTAAAACTTCTTAAACTTTTAAAACTTTCTGGTCCGGCTTTCTCAAGCCAACTTAAAGTTTGTCTTGACGAACTTTTTTATCTAGTTATTATTATTATTCTTCTTAGCCAAATTTTCAAACGCTACTCCTCCTAGAGCTTTAACTCTACAAACTCCAAACTCAGCCTAGATCTTCAGACTGGTCTGACTCGAGTTGCTATATCTCTTCAAACTGATCGGACTTACGGTTTTCCTAAAAATGACGTTTAAAACTGGGAAAAATCCCATAGACTTACATTGACGGAATGTTCAAATGAGCCAACACTATTCAAATTTCAACTGTCAAAACTCCCAGAATCCTTTGAGACTCAATCAAGCTTCCCTTCTATGTACTGTATTTCTAATCCATTTAAACTCATTCAAACTCATCTATCTATCTATCTATCTATCACTAGCCAAATTAGAGTCATGCTAGTAGCCTGCTAATCATCCTAGTAACATGCTAGTAACTGGCTAATCATGCTAATAACATGCTAACAACAAGCTAATCATGTTAGAAACAGACTAGTAACATGCTAGTAACTTGCTAATCATGCTAGAAACATGCTAGCAACTTGTTAATCATGCTAGAAACATGTTAACAACTTGCTAATCATGCTAGAAACATGCTAGCAACTTGCTAATCATTCTAAAAACATGCTAGCAACTTGCTAATCATTCTAAAAACATGCTAGCAACTTGCTAACAACTTGCTAATAATGTTAAAAACATGCTAGTAGCCTGCTAATCATGCTAGTAACATGCTAGTAACTGGCTAATCATGCTAATAACATGCTAACAACAAGCTAATCATGTTAGAAACAGACTAGTAACATGCTAGTAACTTGCTAATCATGCTAGAAACATGCTAGCAACTTGCTAATCATGCTAGAAACATGTTAACAACTTGCTAATCATGCTAGAAACATGCTAGCAACTTGCTAATCATGCTAGAAACATGTTAACAACTTGCTAATCATGCTAGAAACATGCTAGCAACTTGCTAATCATTCTAAAAACATGCTAGCAACTTGCTAATCATTCTAAAAACATGCTAGCAACTTGCTAACAACTTGCTAATAATGTTAAAAACATGCTAGTAGCCTGCTAATCATGCTAGTAACATGCTAGTAACTGGCTAATCATGCTAATAACATGCTAACAACATGCTAATCATGCTAGAAATATGCTAGCAACTTGCTAATCATGCTAGTAACATACTAGCAACATGCTAACAACTTGCTAATCATGCTAGCAACATGCTAACAACTTGCTAATCATGTTAAAAACATGCTAGCAACTTGCTAATCATGTTAAGAACATGCTAGCAACATGTTAACAACTTGCTAATCATGTTAAAAACATGCTAGCAACATGCTAATCATGATAGAAATATACTAGCAACTTGCTAATCATGTTAAAAACATGCTAGCAACTTGCTAATCATTCTAAAAACATGCTAGCAACTTGCTAATCATGTTAAAAACATGCTAGCAACTTGCTAATCATGTTAGGAACATGCTAGCAACATGCTAACAACTTGCTAATCATGCTAAAAACATGCTAGAAACATGCTAATCATGCTAGAAATATGCTAGCAACTTGCTAATCATGTTAAGAACATGCTAGCAGCATGCTAGCAACTTGCTAATCATGTTAAAAACATGCTAGCAACTTGCTAATCATGATAGGAACATGCTAGCAACATGCTAACAACTTGCTAATCATGTTAAAAACATGCTAGCAACATGCTAATCATGCTAGAAATATGCTAGCTACTTGCTAATCATGCTAGAAACATACTAGCAACATGCTAGTCATGTTAGAAACACGCTAGCAACTTGTTAATCATGTTAGAGACATGCTAGCAACTTGTTAATCATGCTAGAAACATCCTTAGCAACCACCCTGGGCACCTTAACAACCGGCCTAGCAACCACCCCAAGTACCCTAGCAACCGCATAGCAACACCCTAGCAACGACTCCTGTTACCTTAGCAACTGCATAGCAACACCCTAGCAACCACCCCTGTTACCTTAGCAACCGCATAGCAACACCTTAGCAACCACCCTGGGCACCCTAGCAACCGCATAGCAACACCCTAGCAACCACCCTGGATACCTTAGCAACCGCATAGCAACACCCTAGCAACCACCCTAGCAACCACCCTGGATACCCTAGCAACAGCATAGCAACACCCTAGCAACCACCCTGGGTAACCTAGCAACCGTATAGCAACACCCTAGCAACCACCCTGGATACCCTAGCAACGGCATAGCAACACCTTAGCAACCACCCTGGGTACCTTAGCAACCGGCCTAGCAACCACCCCAAGTACCCTAGCAACCGCATAGCAACACCCTAGCAACCACCCCTGTTACCTTAGCAACCGCATAGCAACACCCTAGCAACCACCTTGGATACCTTAGCAACGGCATAGCAACACCCTAGCAACCACCCCTGTTACCTTAGCAACCGCATAGCAACACCTTAGCAACCACCCTGGGTACCCTAGCAACTGCATAGCAACACCCTAGCAACCACCCCTGTTACCTTAGCAACCGCATAGCAACACCCTAGCAACCACCCCTGTTACCCTAGCAACCGCATAGCAACAGACTAGCAACCACCCCTGTTACCCTTGCAACCGCATAGCAACACCTTAGCAACCACCTTGGATACCTTAGCAACGGCATAGCAACACCCTAGCAACCACCCTGGATACCCTAGCAACAGCATAGCAACACCTTAGCAACCACCTTGGATACCTTAGCAACCGCATAGCAACACCCTAGCAACCACCCCGTTACCTTAGCAACCGCATAGCAACACCCTAGCAACCACCCCTGTTATCATGTTAATAAAATGTTAAACATGTTAACAACATGCTAGTAAAATGCTAATCATGCTAAATCATTCTAGTAACTTGTTAATTGTTATCTATCTACTTATCTATCTATCTATCTATCTATCTATCATCTAACCATTACTATCTATCTATCTATCTCTGACAGACTGCATTGCCTTCAAAACATTCAAACTTTAACCTTTTAAAACTACGTTAGACTTCAAACCATTACAGACTGAAAACCATCAAATGCAAAACTTTTTAAAACTTCGTAAACTTTTTAAACTATGAACTTTTCAAACTTTTTCAAACTTTCTGGTCCAGCTTTCTCAAGCCAACCTAAAGTTTGTCTTGACAAACTTTACTATCTAGTTAAGTTGGCTTGAGAAAGCCAACTTACTGAAATGCTACTTAAACTTATTATTATTAAGTTGGCTTGAGAAAGCCAACTTACTGAAATGCTACTTAAACTTATTATTATTATTCTTCTTCTTCTGAGACTAAAATTATCAACTCTAACTCCTCCTAGAGCTTTAAATCTACAAACTCCAAACTCAGTCCAGATCTTTAAACTGATCTGAAGTTAGTTGCTATATCTTTTCTAACTGATCGGACTTACGGTTTTCCTAAAAATGGCGATTAAATTTGGGAAAAATCCCATAGACTTACATTGACGGAATGTTCAAATGAGCCAGCACTTTTTAAACTCCAACTGTCAAAATCCCCAGAATCCTTTGAGCCTCAATCAAACCTCCCTTCTATGTACTGTATTTCTAATCCATTTAAACTCATTCAAACTCATCTATCTATCTATCTATCTATCTATCTATCTATCTATCTATCTATCTATCTATCTATCTATCTAAACTTTACTATCTATCTATCTATCTATCTATGGCTAGCAACCAGAAACATGCTAGCAACTTGCTAATCATGCTAGAAACATGCTAGCAACATGCTAACAACTTGCTAATCATGCTAGAAACATGCTAGCACCTTGCTAATCATGCTAGAAACATGCTAACAACTTGCTAATCATGCTAGAAACATGCTAGCAACTTGCTAATCATGATAGGAACATGCTAGCAACATGCTAACAACTTGCTAATCATGTTAAAAACATGCTAGCAACATGCTAATCATGCTAGAAATATGCTAGCTACTTGCTAATCATGCTAGAAACATACTAGCAACATGCTAGTCATGTTAGAAACACGCTAGCAACTTGTTAATCATGTTAGAGACATGCTAGCAACTTGTTAATCATGCTAGAAACATCCTTAGCAACCACCCTGGGCACCTTAACAACCGGCCTAGCAACCACCCCAAGTACCCTAGCAACCGCATAGCAACACCCTAGCAACGACTCCTGTTACCTTAGCAACTGCATAGCAACACCCTAGCAACCACCCCTGTTACCTTAGCAACCGCATAGCAACACCTTAGCAACCACCCTGGGCACCCTAGCAACCGCATAGCAACACCCTAGCAACCACCCTGGATACCTTAGCAACCGCATAGCAACACCCTAGCAACCACCCTAGCAACCACCCTGGATACCCTAGCAACAGCATAGCAACACCCTAGCAACCACCCTGGGTAACCTAGCAACCGTATAGCAACACCCTAGCAACCACCCTGGATACCCTAGCAACGGCATAGCAACACCTTAGCAACCACCCTGGGTACCTTAGCAACCGGCCTAGCAACCACCCCAAGTACCCTAGCAACCGCATAGCAACACCCTAGCAACCACCCCTGTTACCTTAGCAACCGCATAGCAACACCCTAGCAACCACCTTGGATACCTTAGCAACGGCATAGCAACACCCTAGCAACCACCCCTGTTACCTTAGCAACCGCATAGCAACACCTTAGCAACCACCCTGGGTACCCTAGCAACTGCATAGCAACACCCTAGCAACCACCCCTGTTACCTTAGCAACCGCATAGCAACACCCTAGCAACCACCCCTGTTACCCTAGCAACCGCATAGCAACAGACTAGCAACCACCCCTGTTACCCTTGCAACCGCATAGCAACACCTTAGCAACCACCTTGGATACCTTAGCAACGGCATAGCAACACCCTAGCAACCACCCTGGATACCCTAGCAACAGCATAGCAACACCTTAGCAACCACCTTGGATACCTTAGCAACCGCATAGCAACACCCTAGCAACCACCCCGTTACCTTAGCAACCGCATAGCAACACCCTAGCAACCACCCCTGTTATCATGTTAATAAAATGTTAAACATGTTAACAACATGCTAGTAAAATGCTAATCATGCTAAATCATTCTAGTAACTTGTTAATTGTTATCTATCTACTTATCTATCTATCTATCTATCTATCTATCATCTAACCATTACTATCTATCTATCTATCTCTGACAGACTGCATTGCCTTCAAAACATTCAAACTTTAACCTTTTAAAACTACGTTAGACTTCAAACCATTACAGACTGAAAACCATCAAATGCAAAACTTTTTAAAACTTCGTAAACTTTTTAAACTATGAACTTTTCAAACTTTTTCAAACTTTCTGGTCCAGCTTTCTCAAGCCAACCTAAAGTTTGTCTTGACAAACTTTACTATCTAGTTAAGTTGGCTTGAGAAAGCCAACTTACTGAAATGCTACTTAAACTTATTATTATTAAGTTGGCTTGAGAAAGCCAACTTACTGAAATGCTACTTAAACTTATTATTATTATTCTTCTTCTTCTGAGACTAAAATTATCAACTCTAACTCCTCCTAGAGCTTTAAATCTACAAACTCCAAACTCAGTCCAGATCTTTAAACTGATCTGAAGTTAGTTGCTATATCTTTTCTAACTGATCGGACTTACGGTTTTCCTAAAAATGGCGATTAAATTTGGGAAAAATCCCATAGACTTACATTGACGGAATGTTCAAATGAGCCAGCACTTTTTAAACTCCAACTGTCAAAATCCCCAGAATCCTTTGAGCCTCAATCAAACCTCCCTTCTATGTACTGTATTTCTAATCCATTTAAACTCATTCAAACTCATCTATCTATCTATCTATCTATCTATCTATCTATCTATCTATCTAAACTTTACTATCTATCTATCTATCTATCTATGGCTAGCAACCAGAAACATGCTAGCAACTTGCTAATCATGCTAGAAACATGCTAGCACCTTGCTAATCATGCTAGAAACATGCTAACAACTTGCTAATCATGCTAGAAACATGCTAGCAACTTGCTAATCATGCTAGAAACATGCTAACAACTTGCTAATCATGCTAGAAACATGTTAACAACTTGCTAATCATGCTAGCAACATGCTAACAACTTGCTAATCATGCTAGAAACATGCTAGCAACTTGCTAATCATGTTAGAAACATGCTAGCAACTTGCTAATCATGCTAGAAACATGCTAACAACTTGCTAATCATGCTAGAAACATGCTAGAAACATGCTAACCACTTGCTAATCATGCTAGCAACATGCTAACAAGTTGCTAATCATGTTAGAAACATGCTAGCAACTTGCTAATCATGCTAGAAACATGCTAACAATCATGCTAGAAACATGCTAACAACTTGCTAATCATGCTAGAAACATGTTAACAACTTGCTAATCATGCTAGCAACATGCTAACAACTTGCTAATCATGCTAGAAACATGCTAGCAACTTACTAATCATGTTAGAAACATGCTAGCAACTTGCTAATCATGCTAGAAACATGCTAACAACTTGCTAATCATGCTAGAAACATGCTAGAAACATGCTAACAACTTGCTAATTATGCTAGCAACATGCTAACAACTTGCTAATCATGTTAGAAACATGCTAGCAACTTGCTAATCATGCTATAAACATGCTAACAACTTGCTAATCATGCTAGAAACATGCTAGCAACATGCTAGCAACATGCTAATCATGCTAGAAACATGCTAGCAACATGCTAACAACTTGCTAATCATGCTAGAAACATGCTAGCAACATGCTAATCATGCTAGCAACATGCTAACAACTTGCTAATCATGCTAGAAACATGCTAGCAACTTGCTAATCATGCTAGAAACATGCTAGCAACTTGCTAATCATGCCAGAAACATGCTAGCAACATTCTAACTACTTGCTAATCATGCTAGAAACATTCTAACAACATGCTAGAAACATGTTAGCAAATTTATCTATTATCTATCTATCTATATTTCTATCTGTCTATCTATCTATATATCTGTCTGAGAGACTGCATTCAAACTTTAACCTTTTAAAACTACTTTAAACTTCAAACTATTTCAGACTAAAACCTATCCAAATGCAACTTTTTAAAACTTCTTAAACTTTTAAAACTTTTAAAACTTTTTAAAACTTTCTGGTCCGGCTTTCTCAAGCCAACTTAAAGTTTGTCTTGACGAACTTTTTTATCTAGTTAGGTTGGCTTGAGAAAGCCAACCTACTGATCTGCTACTTAAGCTTATTATTATTAGGTTGGCTTGAGAAAGCCAACCTACTGATCTGCTACTTAAGCTTATTATTATTATTATTATTATTATTATTCTTCTTAGCCAAATTTTCAAACGCTACTCCTCCTAGAGCTTTAACTCTACAAACTCCAAACTCAGCCTAGATCTTCAGACTGGTCTGACTCGAGTTGCTATATCTCTTCAAACTGATCGGACTTACGGTTTTCCTAAAAATGACGTTTAAAACTGGGAAAAATCCCATAGACTTACATTGACGGAATGTTCAAATGAGCCAACACTATTCAAATTTCAACTGTCAAAACTCCCAGAATCCTTTGAGACTCAATCAAGCTTCCCTTCTATGTACTGTATTTCTAATCCATTTAAACTCATTCAAACTCATCTATCTATCTATCTATCACTAGCCAAATTAGAGTCATGCTAGTAGCCTGCTAATCATCCTAGTAACATGCTAGTAACTGGCTAATCATGCTAATAACATGCTAACAACAAGTTAATCATGTTAGAAACAGACTAGTAACATGCTAGTAACTTGCTAATCATGCTAGAAACATGCTAGCAACTTGCTAATCATGCTAGAAACATGTTAACAACTTGCTAATCATGCTAGAAACATGCTAGCAACTTGCTAATCATTCTAAAAACATGCTAGCAACTTGCTAATCATTCTAAAAACATGCTAGCAACTTGCTAACAACTTGCTAATAATGTTAAAAACATGCTAGTAGCCTGCTAATCATGCTAGTAACATGCTAGTAACTGGCTAATCATGCTAATAACATGCTAACAACATGCTAATCATGCTAGAAATATGCTAGCAACTTGCTAATCATGCTAGTAACATACTAGCAACATGCTAACAACTTGCTAATCATGCTAGCAACATGCTAACAACTTGCTAATCATGTTAAGAACATGCTAGCAACTTGCTAATCATGTTAAGAACATGCTAGCAACATGCTAATCATGATAGAAATATACTAGCAACTTGCTAATCATGTTAAAAACATGCTAGCAACTTGCTAATCATGTTAAAAACATGCTAGCAACATGCTAATCATGATAGAAATATACTAGCAACTTGCTAATCATGTTAAAAACATGCTAGCAACTTGCTAATCATTCTAAAAACATGCTAGCAACTTGCTAATCATGTTAAAAACATGCTAGCAACTTGCTAATCATGTTAGGAACATGCTAGCAACATGCTAACAACTTGCTAATCATGTTAAAAACATGCTAGAAACATGCTAATCATGTTAGGAACATGCTAGCAACATGCTAACAACTTGCTAATCATGTTAAAAACATGCTAGCAACATGCTAATCATGCTAGAAATACCACCCTGGGTACCCTAGCAACCGTATAGCAACACCCTAGCAACCACCCTGGATACCCTAGCAACGGCATAGCAACACCTTAGCAACCACCCTGGGTACCTTAGCAACCGGCCTAGCAACCACCCCAAGTACCCTAGCAACCGCATAGCAACACCCTAGCAACCACCCCTGTTACCTTAGCAACCGCATAGCAACACCCTAGCAACCACCTTGGATACCTTAGCAACGGCATAGCAACACCCTAGCAACCACCCCTGTTACCTTAGCAACCGCATAGCAACACCTTAGCAACCACCCTGGGTACCCTAGCAACTGCATAGCAACACCCTAGCAACCACCCCGTTACCTTAGCAACCGCATAGCAACACCCTAGCAACCACCCCTGTTACCCTAGCAACCGCATAGCAACAGACTAGCAACCACCCCTGTTACCCTTGCAACCGCATAGCAACACCTTAGCAACCACCTTGGATACCTTAGCAACGGCATAGCAACACCCTAGCAACCACCATGGATACCCTAGCAACAGCATAGCAACACCTTAGCAACCACCCTGGGTATCTTAGCAACCGGCCTAGCAGTCACCCCAAGTACCCTAGCAACCGCATAGCAACACCCTAGCAACCACCCCGTTACCTTAGCAACCGCATAGCAACACCCTAGCAACCACCCCTGTTATCATGTTAATAAAATGTTAAACATGTTAACAACATGCTAGTAAAATGCTAATCATGCTAAATCATTCTAGTAACTTGTTAATTGTTATCTATCTATCTATCTATCTATCTATCTATCTATCTATCATCTAACCATTACTATCTATCTATCTATCTCTGACAGACTGTATTGCCTTCAAAACATTCAAACTTTAACCTTTTAAAACTACGTTAGACTTCAAACCATTACAGACTGAAAACCATCAAATGCAAAACTTTTTAAAACTTCGTAAACTTTTTAAACTATGAACTTTTCAAACTTTTTCAAACTTTCTGGTCCAGCTTTCTCAAGCCAACCTAAAGTTTGTCTTGACAAACTTTACTATCTAGTTATTATTATTATTCTTCTTAGCCAAATTTTCAAACGCTACTCCTCCTAGAGCTTTAACTCTACAAACTCCAAACTCAGCCTAGATCTTCAGACTGGTCTGACTCGAGTTGCTATATCTCTTCAAACTGATCGGACTTACGGTTTTCCTAAAAATGACGTTTAAAACTGGGAAAAATCCCATAGACTTACATTGACGGAATGTTCAAATGAGCCAACACTTTTCAAATTCCAACTGTCAAAACTCCCAGAATCCTTTGAGACTCAATCAAGCTTCCCTTCTATGTACTGTATTTCTAATCCATTTAAACTCATTCAAACTCATCTATCTATCTATCTATCTATCTATCTATCTATCTATCTATCTATCTATCGCTAGCCAAACTAGAGTCATGCTAGTAGCCTGCTAATCATGCTAGTAACATGCTAGTAACTGGCTAATCATGCTAATAACATGCCAACAACATGCTAATCATGTTAGAAACAGACTAACAACATGCTAGTAACTTGCTAATCATGCTAGAAACATGCTAGCAACTTGCTAATCATGCTAGAAACATGCTAGCAACTTGCTAATCATGCTAGAAACATACTAGCAACTTGCTAATCATTCTAAAAACATGTTAGCAACTTGCTAATCATTCTAAAAACATGCTAGCAACTTGCTAACAACTTGCTAATCATGTTAAAAACATGCTAGAAACATGCTAATCATGCTAGAAACATGCTAGCAACTTGCTAATCATGCTAGAAACATACTAGCAACTTGCTAATCATTCTAAAAACATGCTAGCAACTTGCTAATCATTCTAAAAACATGCTAGCAACTTGCTAATCATTCTAAAAACATGCTAGCAACTTGCTAACAACTTGCTAATCATGTTAAAAACATGCTAGAAACATGCTAATCATGCTAGAAACATGCTAGCAACTTGCTAATCATGCTAGAAACATGCTAGCAACTTGCTAATCATGCTAGAAACATACTAGCAACTTGCTAATCATTCTAAAAACATGTTAGCAACTTGCTAATCATTCTAAAAACATGCTAGCAACTTGCTAACAACTTGCTAATCATGTTAAAAACATGCTAGAAACATGCTAATCATGCTAGAAACATGCTAGCAACTTGCTAATCATGCTAGAAACATACTAGCAACTTGCTAATCATTCTAAAAACATGCTAGCAACTTGCTAATCATTCTAAAAACATGCTAGCAACTTGCTAACAACTTGCTAATCATGTTAAAAACTTGCTAACAACTTGCTAATCATGTTAAAAACATGCTAGAAACATGCTAATCATGCTAGAAACATGCTAGCAACTTGCTAATCATGCTAGAAACATGCTAGCAACTTGCTAATCATGCTAGAAACATACTAGCAACTTGCTAATCATTCTAAAAACATGCTAGCAACTTGCTAATCATTCTAAAAACATGCTAGCAACTTGCTAATCATGTTAAAAACATGCTAGAAACATGCTAGTCATGCTAGAAACATGCTAGCAACTTGCCAATCATGCTAGAAACATGCTAGCAACTTGCTAATCATGTTAAGAACATGCTAGCAACATGCTAGCAACTTGCTAATCATGTTAAAAACATGCTAGCAACTTGCTAATCATGCTAGAAACATGCTAGCAACTTGCTAATCATGCTAGAAACATACTAGCAACTTGCTAATCATTCTAAAAACATGCTAGCAACTTGCTAATCATTCTAAAAACATGCTAGCAACTTGCTAACAACTTGCTAATCATGTTAGAAACATGCTAGCAACTTGTTAATCATGCTAGAAACATCCTTAGCAACCACCCTGGGCACCTTATCAACCGGCCTAGCAACCACCCCAAGTACCCTAGCAACCGCATAGCAACACCCTAGCAACGACTCCTGTTACCTTAGCAACTGCATAGCAACACCCTAGCAACCACCCCTGTTACCTTAGCAACCGCATAGCAACACCTTAGCAACCACCCTGGGTACCCTAGCAACCGCATAGCAACACCCTAGCAACCACCCTGGATACCTTAGCAACCGCATAGCAACACACTAGCAACCACCCTGGATACCCTAGCAACCGCATAGCAACACCCTAGCAACCACCCTGGGTACCCTAGCAACCGCATAGCAACACCCTAGCAACCACCCTGGATACCCTAGCAACGGCATAGCAACACCTTAGCAACCACCCTGGGTATCTTAGCAACCGGCCCAGCAACCACCCCAAGTACCCTAGCAACCGCATAGCAACACCCTAGCAACCACCCCGTTACCTTAGCAACCGCATAGCAACACCCTAGCAACCACCCCGTTACCTTGGCAACCGCATAGCAACACCCTAGCAACCACCCGTTATCATGTTAATAAAATGTTAAACATGTTAACAACATGCTAGTAAAATGCTAATCATGCTAGAATCATTCTAGTAACTTGCTAATTGTTATCTATCTACTTATCTATGGGGTTATTTTTGTGTCTTTATTATTCAAACAAAAATACTGTGTTTGAGAGTAAAACTAAGTATTTTGTAATTAAAAAATAAAAGTTTGCAAAAAAAGTCTTCTTAAATCTCAAAAATAAAGAAATTGATAACAAAAGTATTTGCAGTGCATGTACTTTTCTTTACAATCTTTATTTTTCTTTGCGCACTTCAAACACTTTTCATCGCGAAACCACAAGTTTTGCTCTCCTTTCTGCTTTCTTTTTTTGCGAGTCTAAAATTTTTGTTTGCGAGTTAAAAAGTTTTGCTTGCGAGTAAGCTGTATCTCAGTGGGCGGTCTCTACCTACCAGGATGAAAGGCCTTTTTCTATTGGTCACTCTCGATTGAAGTGACCACGCCCACTACGTTGTGCCGCCAGGCGCCAGTCTGACTGAGGAGCGAGCGAGGTTCAGCCATGGCGAACAACAGCAACAACAGGTCGTTTACTGGGTGAGATAACCAAGTTAACGTCTTAAACTCAGTGACAAGTGAACTTATGTAGTCTATCTTCTCATGCTCACATATTTAAATACGTAACGTTAGATAAGCCCGCCTGTAGTTCGGCGATACCGTTAAATAGAGGGGCACGAGATGACTCGGATGACGATTGTAATCAAGGTAAAGACCATTATGACATGCAAGAGTCGTACAGTTGCAGTATTAACATTAAGTGACATGGCATCTGACGCACGGAAGCCACTGGTGCATGCCACTGCTCAGTGCCAGTGACACATACGGTTTTCTTTGACATATGCCGATGGACTGTGTCACTGCTGAAAGTGTCACTGCTCCTGCACCTTCCGCGTGTCAAATGCCATGTCACTTAATGTTAATACTGCAACTGTATGACTCTTGCATGTCATAATGGTCTTTACCTTGATTACAATCGTCATCCGAGTCATCTCGTGCCCCTCTATTTAACGGTATCGCCGAACTACAGGCGGGCTTATCTAACGTTACGTATTTAAATATGTGAGCATGAGAAGAGAGACTACATAAGTTCACTTGTCACTGAGTTTAAGACGTTAACTTGGTTATCTCACCCAGTAAACGACCTGTTGTTGCTGTTGTTCGCCATGGCTGAACCTCGCTCGCTCCTCAGTCAGACTGGCGCCTGGCGGCACAACGTAGTGGGCGTGGTCACTTCAATCGAGAGTGACCAATAGAAAAAGGCCTTTCATCCTGGTAGGTAGAGACCGCCCACTGAGATACAGCTTACTCACAAGCAAAACTTTTTAACTCGCAAAAAAAAATTTTAGACTCGCAAAAAAAGAAAGCAGAAAGGAGAGCAAAACTTGTGGTTTCGCGATGAGAAGTGTTTGAAGTGCGCAAAGAAAAATAAAGATTGTAAAGAAAAGTACATGCACTGCAAATACTTTTGTTATCAATTTCTTTATTTTTGAGATTTAAGAAGACTTTTTTTGCAAACTTTTATTTTTTAATTACAAAATACTTAGTTTTACTCTCAAACACAGTATTTTTGTTTGAATAATAAAGACACAAAAATAACCCCATACTTATCTATCTATCTATCTATCTATCATCTAACCATTACTATCTATCTATCTATCTATCTCTGACAGACTGTATTGCCTTCAAAACATTCAAACTTTAACCTTTTAAAACTACGTTAGACTTCAAATCATTACAGACTGAAAACCGTCAAATGCAAAACTTTTTAAAACTTCGTAAACTTTTTAAACTATAAACTTTTCAAACTTTTTCAAACTTTCTGGTCCAGCTTTCTCAAGCCAACCTAAAGTTTGTCTTGACAAACTTTACTATCTAGTTATTCTTCTTCTTCTTATTTTTCTTAACGCAAATTTTTTGGACACCTACTCCTCCTAGACCGTTCAAGCTACATACTCCAAACTCGGGTCAGATCTTCATACTGTTCTGACTTAGTGTGCTATATCTTTTCAGACTGGTTTGAGTTACGGTTTTCTTAAAAATTAATATTAAAAATCATAAAAAGTCCCATAGACTTTCATTGACCAAAAGTCCATGTCTGTTTGAACTATGTTTAATGTAAACTGCTAGAAGCCATTGATACTCAATTAAGCTTTAAGCTATCTATGTTCATGGTATGTATCATGCTAGAAACATGCTAGCGACTTTGCTAATCATGCTAGAAACATGCTAGCGACTTGCTATTCATGCTAGAAACATGCTAGTAACTTGTTAATCATGCTAGAAACATGCTAGCGACTTTGCTAATCATGCTAGAAATATGCTAGCGACTTTGCTAATCATGCTAGAAACATGCTAGCGACTTGCTAATCATGCTAGAAACATGCTAGCGACTTTGCTAATCATGCTAGAAATATGCTAGCGACTTGCTAATCATGCTAGAAAACATGCTAATCATGCTAGAAAAATGCTAGCGACTTGCTAATCATGCTAGAAACATGCTAGCGACTTGCTATTCATGCTAGAAACATGCTAGCGACTTGCTATTCATGCTAGAAACATGCTAGTAACTTGCTAATCATGCTAGAAACATGCTAGCGACTTTGCTAATCATGCTAGAAATATGCTAGCGACTTTGCTAATCATGCTAGAAACATGCTAGCGACTTGCTAATCATGCTAGAAACATGCTAGCGACTTTGCTAATCATGTTAGAAATATGCTAGCGACTTGCTAATCATGCTAGAAAACATGCTAATCATGCTAGAAACATGCTAGCGACTTGCTAATCAAGCTAGAAACATGCTAGCGACTTGCTAATCATGCTAGAAACATGCTAGCGACTTGCTATTCATGCTAGAAATATGCTAGCGACTTTGCTAATCATGCTAGAAATATGCTAGTGACTTTGCTAATCATGCTAGAAACATGCTAGCGACTTGCTAATAATGCTAGAAACATGCTAGCGACTTTGCTAATCATGCTAGAAATATGCTAGCGACTTGCTAATCATGCTAGAAAACATGCTAATCATGCTAGAAACATGCTAGCGACTTGCTAATCATGCTAGAAACATGCTAGCGACTTGCTATTCATGCTAGAAACATGCTAGCGACTTGCTAATCATGCTAGAAACATGCTAGTAACTTGGTAATCATGCTAGAAACATGCTAGTTATTATTATTCTTCTGAGACTAAATTTTCTGACTGTATCTCCTCCTAGAGCTTTAACTC
>JAMKFB010000306.1:662500-890912 GCA_036247105.1 Cirrhinus mrigala
AATAGTCCCACTTATCCACATCGATGCCGTTCCTTTTGTTCGCCACTATCTCGTACAGGAACGACTTCTCCAACGGCCGGCCCTTATATGGCCACTGCAGGGGTATGAGAGAAAACGCTGCGCATCACATTCAGCAGAGTCGAATGACAGACATCCGCAGAAGACACCCATTAACACACTGCTCAGAATAAAAAAGTAAAAGTAATCTCTAAATCCATAGAGCTGCAGTCGTTTCTGAAGTGATGACTCGATGAACAGAGACCAAGTCAAATATAGTGAAAAACCACAAGCAATGAGGCTAGATGTGACTGACAAGTCATCATTCTGACCAGCCGAACTCATTTCAGTCATATCAAGCGACCACATCGCTTCAGCCGTCTCAGATTAAACCGGTTTGAGGTCTACTAATGTTGTTTGACAGTGTGGACAAAAACGGCGTTCCCCAGAACAAGGACACTCGTACAGGTTTGGAAAGGTGTGAGGGTGACAAATGACAGAATCGAATCATTGTATAAAGGCTTCGTCACCTTATTTCTAATAATAACGGTTAATAAATGAAAACAGTGGCTTGGGAAAGTTACCAAATAATACTGAAACTGAATTGAATTTTTTTTTTTTTTTTGAACAGCAATAACAAAGCCCTACAAAAACAAGAATGTCAAACGACGCTCTGTCGTAACACGTTTTTACACGAGGCGGCAGCCGATAACGACGCCACACGTACATACCGAACCGTCTAAGACGGAGTTATCCAGCGGGCCGGCGATCTGCTCCTTAATGAAGATAAGGTCGTCGGGAAGCGTCAACCCGTGGTGCACCATGACCTCCTCCAGACCATTTAGCTTCACCAGGTGGTCGAACATCAGAACCGATGCCATCTCATGCTGCGGAGAAAACCAGCGGAAATCAGTTTTGCCGTTCATCAAGTCAGTATCACTGGCTGATCGGATCTACAGGTGAAGATCGCAGGAATAAACGTGGCACGTTTCTGTCATCTGCGTGTCAACCGGTACGACCTCCACACACCCCCGTCTCTTACCTCACTCTCCAACAAAACCGAGGCACAAGCTTATGAAACTAGATTTGTAAAAAAAACTTCAAGAAAACAGAGGTTTATTTGTATTTTTCTTGAACGTTTTATAACATTTAGCACAAGTCTAACTTCATAGGAGGTCTGCTTTTAGACCCTTAAAGGGATAGTTCACCCAAAAATGAAATTTCAGGTCACTGATTACTCAGCCTCTTGTCGTTCCAAACCCCCAAGACCTTTGTTCATCTTCTGAACACAAATAAATAACATAACATAACATGCATAAATATTGTGGATGAAATCTGAAAGCTCTCTGACCGTTGTCAACAAAAAGCAGCACTGAGGTCTTCCTGTGGGTTTCTGCCAAAAAAAAAAGCTGATAAAAACTCCATCATCATTCATACATGTTAGTTTTGTAAATTCACTGCTGTTCTGTAGAATAAAAAAAAAGTAAATGTAAAAAGCAAAAAAAAAAAAAAGTACAGTAAAAAACACGTTTTCAAAAATGTCCAAAAAAAACATTTTACCAACTTATTAATTTAAGTTAAATTGTGCTTTGTTGGTATAATGTCTGCTAGAATATGAAAAAAAAAAAAACATGTAAATTGTTGATTTTTTCTTTGAAAAGCAAAACAGTAAAAAGCACATTTTGGCTATTTAATGCATAGGTGAAAAAAAGGTACTACCCAGAAAGGTAATAAGGACATCTGTAAAATTGTTTATGTGACATCAGCCGATTCATGACAGTACAACGCACGCGTGCAGCGCTGCTGACGCAGGAGCCGGCGTTCTCACGTAACACACACATGAGAAACGCACACACACGTGTCGGGGTACTCTTGTGAATGCACGTTGAACACTGACACAAAATTAGCGTTGAACCACTGATGTCACGTGGACTATTTTAACTATGTCTTTACTACCTTTCGGGGCTTTGAGCGTGTCAGTTGCGTTGCTGTCTGTGGAGGGTCAGAGAGCTCTCGGATTTCATCAAAAATACCTTAATTTGCGTTCAGAAGATGAACAAAGATCTTACGGGTTTGAAACGACATGAGGGTAAATAATTAATGACAGAATTTTCATTTTGGGGTGAACTAACCCTTTAACTGTGCACAAACTAACATGAGGAATGCAGTCAAGGCAAGTCTTTCATTGGTGAAGTTTTTTTGGTCAGACTTCATTTTAAGTGGTCCTTGTTACAGTGTAAATAGTACTGAGCAACATTAATTAACTACATGTACTTACTATATGGTTAGGATTGGGGTTTGGCTTATGGTTACTTGCGTGTAATTATGCATAATTCATTGGCATCACAATAGCAAGTAGATGTAACGTGTGTAACAAGGACACCTTAAAATAAAGTGTTAACATTTTTCCCCCACACGTACCTTCCATTTCTCACCGGGTCGAACTTCAGGGATGAACATGCCATCAAACATATGAGAAAACGGGCCATGACCTAAAGAAAAGACGAAAGGCTATTTAAAAGAACGAAGATGCAAAGCCATTAAAGCCATTAGCACGCTCTATTAGATTGGCTGTGATGACTCCAATCTGAAATCCAATCTGCCCGTTTCAATCCTGAAAAATGCTCAGTCACTCGCCTGGTTCCTGGTTTGTAGTCAAATTTCATAAATTAGGCCCAAATTACAAAGGATGTGAGATGATGTGAGAACTCTTTGTGGAAAGAAGGCCCAAAGTCAGTTAGTCATCAAATCACAGAAAGCATCCTGAATACGAAAATGTTCTTTTAAATCGATCGCTTCCTCGCTTGATCGTAACGAACATGAGTCACTTGCGGTGCGGACTGGTCGTGCCTTGCAGCTTCTCTTCATGGTTTCAGAGAATCCCGGTTGAGCAAGATGCTTCTGAATCTGAACGCAACTGGCCGTAAGGAAGTGAAACCTACAGAAGTCGTCAAGCTCTCTCAGGTTTCGATCCGCACGCGTGCGTCACTCACCCAAGTCGTGGCACAGGCCAGCGATCTGCACACACAGGACATCTTGCTTTGTTATGAGGAGCTCTGGCTGTCTTTCGTTGAGAGCCCGCACTAGACATCCGGCCAGATATCCCACCCTGCATCACACAAACAAAAGCCGCACCAACACATAAGAAAGCAAGTTTGTAGCAAACACAAATCCAATTGACCTGCAACCACTGAGATGCAAAAACCTGTTTTGCGAGCACTGCCCTTTTTACGACGCAGTCAAAAGCTGGCGGACGCGCTTCCACACCTACCCGACGGAGTGCTCGAAGCGGTTGTGCGAAGCCCCGGGGAAGACCAGGTAAGTTCCTCCCAGCTGCTTGATGTGGCGAAGCCTCTGAAACTGAGGCGTGTCAATGAACCGCACCAGCAGAGGGTGCAGCTCGATGTGGCCGTGGATGGGGTCGTTGAACACCTGCGACACAAACACATCAGCTCTGGAAAGGTCCGGCACAAGCACGAGAGAGACTGCGTTTCGCAAAATCGGCGAGCGCTTTCAGAGGCTTTTGCGTACCTTCATGGACTCGTTTGAGATTTGCCAGAGTTTCTGAAGGCAGTGGAGGATTTCCAGACGTGATCCCAGAGGGCTGAATCAACGAATACAGAACAAATGCATTTAAAGCTCAACTGCACGCCGTGTGCAAAATAGGTCTGACTGTGGCAGAACACCACGTTCAAAGAATGTCTGTTTCTTGGTTTCCGATGATTACGGTAATGGAGTAACACTTACGAAACACCCATCTTCTCCAAATGCGCTTCGGTGAGGTACGGTAGCCCTGGCCCTGTTATGCCATGTTCTGAGAAACAGAAAAAAACACGTACACAGAACAACACTTTTGTTACGGGCCATGCACAGTGACGCTTTGCTGCCACACACATATCATTTTTTCCACTCAGTTATGTTGTAATAACGAGATCTTATGCAGTTTTAAGAAATCTTTTCTCGTAATAACGAGATGTTATCTCTTTAAAACCACATCTTTTCTCGTTAAAACGACATCTTTTCTCGTAATAATGAGATGCTATCTCAACATCTTTTCTCGAAAAACGGGATGTTTTCTCATTAAAACGACATCTTTTCTCGTAATAACGAGATGTTATCTCGTTAAAAACGACTTCTTTTCTCGTAATGTTATCTCGTTAAAACCACATATTTTCTCGTAATAACGAGATGTTATCTTGTTAAAAGGACATCTTTTCTCGTAAAAAACACTTTTTAAAATGTATTTTCATGTAATGATTTTTATTGTAACATCATGTTTATTAGGATTAATCTCCAATTTGTCAATATAATCCAATAACTGCATTCAGACCCAGAGGATATGAATGATATTATTATTATTATTATCATCCTTTTATTATTATTATTATTATTATTTATTATTATTTCGCTTTCTTTGAAAAACAGATAAACAAAAAGCATTGTATTGTTTTATTTTTCGTTTTCTTTTTGAGCTGAGCTGATGCTTTAATATTTAATATATTTGTTTCACATGTGCGCATGGCCTTGGTATTTAGTCTGATTATATATTAATATTATCGATTATATATTATTAAATGATACTTTTAGATGAATAAAGCCGCAAGTCTCATCGTGTAATTTTTCTGGGGTAAATTCCAGAGGCTTTAGCCTGAAGCGCAAACACTTAGCTTACTCACATAATGTAATCATATCTTATACAACGGGGAAAACATATCGTTTTTATGACATGATATGTCGTTAATACGAGAAAAATGTCATTTTCACAGAATAATTGTGTCATTTTAACGACATAGCTCATTATTACGAGAAAAGATGTCGTTTTAACAAGAAAACATCTCATTATAACGAGAAAAGATGTTGTTTCAACAAAAAAAAGATGACGTTTTAATGAGAAAACACCTCGTTATAACAAGAAAATATGTTGTTTTAACGAAAAAAAAAAATGTCGTTTTAACAAGAAAACATCTTATTATTACAAGAAAATATGTCGTTTTAACGAAAATAGAAGTCGTTAAAATGACATAAGATCTCATTATTAAGACATAATTGAGTGGAATAAATAACGTGTGTGGCAGCAATGCGTCACCGTAGCCACGCACCTGCTGTAATCGACGGTGTTTCCATATGAAAACTTCATCATGCGATGCGACAGTAAAACAAAAGATAAGCAGGTTTCCCCAAGGCAATGGACAGCGTATCCTGCTGACACGGCGGCACCTTCCCGAAATGCAACGCTAAGTGGAAACAATGTGACGGAACTCCTCGTTCTCTATTACAAAAACAACTTTTCAAACTAATATCATATTTGAATTTAACAAAGATTTGATTTATTGAGTAGCATCTGTGTCTAATTTTAAAGGTTACTACCTTACTTTGTCTGCCAATACATATTTGTTTGGTAAAGTCCAGCTGGCCTTCCACAATAAACCTCCCATCAGTCTATTGCAATAAACTATGACAATGTCTTTTTGAAGTAAAGAAGGAATAGTTTATTAATATGTATAGCTCCCAATTGCAGTATCAAGTTAATGAAAAGTGGAAGGGGCACAGTACTAGTTTGGGTGGCAGCTCTGGATAAGTTCGAAACCCCTGTGAGAACTTCATCCGCGATAATAGAAAACTCCCCTGGTGTCACTGGAACTCTGTGGACGTCTGAACGCTCAGAACAAGTGAGCAACATGCCTCCTGGTTTAATAACTGATTAGAATTAGTATTATGCCTGCCGAAACATACTATAAATAATGGAGATCGATAATGAAACTGTCGGTTTCTGCCAGCGGTCCTCGCCCATTTAACGTGGCGGTTTTCAGGGCTCTGGCTCTGAGCGATCAGGCTGTTTAGACGCTTCTGGTTACGCTGACCCAACTTACCTCTCTTCAAACACAGTGTTCAATCTCGGAAGCACCGCAATATTTCGCAGACACGCCGCTTCCCTGTAATTAATTACACTTCTCTATGCATACGGATCGTGTAATACAATACAATCATTATGAAATTCTAGTCCAGTATTTCTTGTGAATGTGTTATTGGTGAGTGTCATATGAATAATATAATCATTGTTAAATTCAAGTCTAACGTTTCTTGTTGTGAATATGTTATTGGTGTCATCGCTGTACCTCTGAATTTCTGTTCCCACTTTCCAAATCCGGCTCTACACAGATATATGACGGTTTTGTCGACGTCCCAGTGCCTGAAGTCAGAGACGTGATTCTCACACTCTTCCTCCTGTCTTGGGCGTTTTGTTCCTCTCTCCATCATGAAACAGTTGTAAACGATCACACTCTGCAAACTGTCCCTCTGTTCGCCACCGGCGCGTGTCAAGATCGGCATTTCCTCGGAGTTCACGCGTTCGCGCCGCCTGTCGGGGAGGAGCGTGCGCGGGCCGTTACGCGGTGACGTAAAGAGGGCGGAGTCACGCACGCACGACGACCTGTCCGTTACATTTATGTCTCAATTAGTGATGGGAAGTTTGGATCATTTTACCGACTCGGACCTTTGAGTCTCGTTCAGCAAAATGAACGAATCTTTTTTCGAGTCATTTCGTTCATTTTAGCAAAATATAATTTAAATGTTACGTGTTGCCTCCCTAACACATCTACTGCTTACACAAACGTTGATCACACTACAAACAAGACAAAACTATAATGCTATAAGAAACAGAAAAGATGAATTCATTGTTTACCTGGGTCTTCAGTCTATGATTGGCTCACCTCGCCTCTTCTCTGACAAGTTTTAGGGTTTGAGTCGTTCGTTCATCACGTGACAGGCCCATAAGATGAACGAACGACTCCAAAAACCCGAAGACTCGAAACAGGTGAACTAATTCCAGTACAGCAGTGTTTCCCAACCCTGTTCCTGGAGGCACACCAACAGTGCACATTTTGGATGTCTCACTTATCTGACCAATATATTTCTGTTCCTCGAGTCTCTACTAACGAGATGATGAGTTGATTCAGGTGTGTTTGATCAGGAAAAGTTGGAAAATGTGTAGTGTTGGTGTGCCTCCAGGAACAGGGTTGGGAAACACTGCAGTACAGAACCTAATAGGATGTTGCGCATGCGCGACTGAACGAATCAATCCCCGAGACGACTCGTTCGCCCCGAGTCACATTAAAGATTCGTTCAAAATGAACGAATCGTTCAAGAACGACCCATCGCTAGTCTCAATGATGCATAATTGGTTATCTGCTAAAACACGAAATCTGTGCACGTCTTCTTTATTTTGTTATTAAAGAATGAATTTGTTGTCATACTCGTAGAATTATTTTTTTTCCATTGGACAAATCAAATACTTTGAGCTTTGCACTGACAAATAAAAAAAAAAAAACTGTTTTGAAATGATCAATTATGAAAACCAGTGGCTTGTTCTACTGTTGTTTCCAATCCTGTGCGAGATGCTATGAAGAATGTCCCCGTACTGTGGAGTCAATGGTGTATTTCATTTAAACGTTAATTTCTAAATGAACTACTCCTTTAATAGTCAGCTGTTGTTGTATAAAGTTTGAGTGTTGTTTAAATTACTATTGTACTTCAGTTTTATAATTTAAATGTCTTATTGGTTTTCGTGTAAAGAATTCAAGGCTTTGTCTTACGTTTATTCTGATAATAACGTATTGGACATTAAATGTCTTAAATTTGTAAAGACAAACATGAAGGTAATAACAGTATCACATAATCCATTGGCTGGATTATGATGAATATCATTTAATAATTAAAGCCTTTAAATTCTTTGGTTCATATAATTTAAACATGTCTTAATATATTTTTAAAGTGTAAAAAGCTGATGCAATATAAACTAACAACACACTAGTGTATTCTTTTAACTTGAACATTTAAAAAGCAAACAAAACAACTAATAATAAAAGGCTTTGCAGTCTTTTGTCGCACAAACAATGAGTGTCACTCACCGAACTGGATGCTTTCACATCAGATTCTGATTCTGCAGCTGATCCTTTATAAACAATGTATGACGTTAAAGAGATCAAACGCCATTTTAGTGATTATGGTGCATTCATTGGAACTAAAATAGGTCAAATAAATAAAACATTCAAGTCCTTTGATTGTTATTTCACAGGCAGGGATCATATATGAATTACTGAATTAACATCATCCCATGAAATGAATCCAAAGCAAAAAGAAACCTCTCTGATACGCACATACAAACTGTTCCTAGAGGAGGCGTCGGGAGAAATCACGTTCTGGGTGTGCTGTGCTGCAGAGGTCAGGGGTCACAGTGAGCCGGACGGCCGGGCCGGACTCCACGCGGAGCTGACGCTGCCTACGAACACCGTGAGAAACGGCGCGTGAATAACGACTCGTTCTGCGGTCAAGGTCAGCGGGTCTGGGAAGAGACTAGGGAGTCCGATGACATATTTCCAGTTTAAAATATTTATAGATGGCGGGTGGGCATACTATGGGATGCTGAGGAAGACCAGTGAGGATGAAGATCAACCGGAAAGCCTTGCGATAATCTGTTCATTTGATGATCCGATCAGCTTTGAAAGCCTCTGTCTGGCACGATTTTACTGAATAAATACTCTGTTCTGCTTCGAGCTCCTGAAGTGTGTTCTGGCTGTAAGAGAGACCACCCTGACCACAACTGCAGACAAATAAGTTAAATTGGGTCATTTTAGCACTGATTGGCCTGACCTGAAATGTACAGGTGAACTCCCATCCCACTGTTCTCATCAGACTGGTGTGTTTGGTGCTGGAGGCTGATCACATGGATGTGTTTTTTTGTGGGTTGCAGTCAGAGCGCCATCCACTGGCAGCAAGAAGCGTGGCACACACAGCAGACCTAGACTACCTTGACAAGTGGCCGGTGATGCGCCAATGACCCTAACTTCGATCTGCAGGAACTGATGGGACAGACAGAATGTTTCTGAACACAAGCGGACTTTAGTACTTTGCGAAAGTTCAAAGTTCGGATCGAGGCTCTCTGCGCCGCTTCCACAGGCCGGCTTCACACGCAGATGGGGAGAGATTCGACGGGCCTTCAGATCAGAGAAAGGAGTTTCGCCAGAAAATCAGCTACTGACACCACATCGAGGAACTGAGGTTTGAGCTGAATAACTGGAGGTGTTTCCTCACAATCCCATAACGTCTGAACACTCAATATCCCACATTTCCTTGGTCAAATGTTATTTAGGAGGAACCTAGATTACGTCACCAGCACCATGACGCTGCACAAATTGAACGGCGCGTAAAGATTTACTTACAATGTTATGGTTTATTAACAAAAAACATAAAATACATTAAATACAAAACATTTTTTGCACACTTACTGAAGCAGCTGCACAAGGCCTATAAACACTGCAGACGAAAGCTCATCTGAGTGACGAGAGCCACACGTGCAGAAGATCGGGGTTCGCTCTGCAGTAATGATCCAAAACACAGACAGTCTCCTGCTAACCTGCAGGTTCAGCTCTCATGGCTGTCGCCTGATCACAAGTGCATTTCTGCATCAACAGCAGAAACGGACGGAAGGGCTCCACGGCATCAGCGCAAATGATTTCTTCATCTAGGAGCAGGCGCCGTTTTGCGGGCAGCTGTCGTACATCTCTCTGAGGTGCAGGACGAGCCGTCCCGTGTTGTCTCCGGTCAGCGCAGACACGGGAATGACCGTCTGATGGACGCGGCTCCTCAGAGCCTCCAGATTCTTCCTGGCCTCCGGCAGGTCCATTTTGTTGGCCACGACGGCACGAGGTCTGTGGGACAGATGAGGTTTGTACTGGTCCAGCTCGAAGCACAGCTGCCGGAACTGCTCCCAGGGCTCGGCGGACGACGCGTCCAACACGAACAGCAGAACCCGACAGCGCTCGATGTGCCTCAGGAAAGAGACGCCGAGCCCGCGGTTCAGATGAGCGCCGGGAATCAGCCCGGGAATATCGGCCACTGTCATTGAAAGGGGGAGAGACAGAACAAGGGCTGTAACGGCTGACGGGTCGGTGCTTCGTCGGTTCTCTTAACAAGACCAGGCACCGAACACACACACACACACACACCTGCCAGCTGCTGGTGGTCTCTGTACGTGACGACGCCCACGTGAGGTTTGAGCGTGGTGAAGGGGTACGCCGCCACAGCCGGACGCGCGTTACTGATGGCCCGCAACAAAGATGACTTGCCTGCATTCGGAAAGCCAACCTGCCAAACCAAGAGACCAGACACAGCTTCAGTCAAGTCACTGGATCGCAGTCAGAAAACAATCGGAAGAATCATGCATCTTTCTACAGTACATACAAAATGGACGGTTCAAGTTTTTGTATTTGATTATGGAAGCAAACATAATCAATTAATTGAAACTGCAGCTCTTTTTTGGGTTATGTTATTAGTGGCATGACAGCCATTTACTAGTAATGTATTTGGGCTAACACTTTATTTTGATGATCTCCTTTAGACTTTCCGTGGAAATCATTTTTCACTCTCAGTAGGATATTAGTGACTGTCTGTCTAATATCTGCTCACACTTTACTATGATGGACATTCTTCTGACTAGCAGTAACTCTGAAAGTGCCTCAACTGATTCCACTAACCCCAACGGTCTATTGACACTGTAATGAGAGTTAGTAGTTGAGAAGTTACCTACAGTTAGTAGAATGTCTTACGTGGTCTATCAAAATAAAGCATGACCACATTTGCGTGCGTGTGCGCATTTGTATTTTAGGGCTGGGTGCTGACATAGAAGCTCTCAATTCAATTCAATCCAATCCAGTATTGATACGAAAACGTGTTCGCTAACCAACTTATTTTGCATAATATAATCATAATTTATTTTGAAAAGGTTAATTAATTTGCAAAAGTTAATCCAGTTTGATTTTTTTGTGTTCAATAGATAAAATATATTAATGAATAATACCTTTTTTTGTGTGTGGTTTCATTGTAAATATGGTGACTGTTACTATGATGGGCACTCATCGAAATATATATTTCCCATCAGAATCTAATCATGCTTGTCAGCAAATGGAAAAGTCAGCTAGCTATTTATCATCATGTCCGATACTGTGCCCTTAGCGCCCACAGCAGGCGTGCTTTTCACACCAAATATCGATTTAGAAACCATTTTACAAAACTTTATTAGATAAAGTTAGAGCAGAATAAGCTTCGTGTTGCGACCTGCAATCATTTGAAATTTTGATAACACTAGTTTGTCGTTTTGTATTTATCTATGCCTGTAATTTGTTTATTGTTCTTTTGTGCATTTGCTCCTTGAGTAATGTTATGAGTTTGTCTAGTCTTCTTTAGTGATATTGGAGTACTTAAAAGTTTAAATAAATGGAAAGCAAAGTTACATCCATATACATACATGTGTGTGTGTGTGTGTGTGTGTGTTATATTTCTGTCTTCACTACTATTAATTTTCATATATATATATATATACACACACACGTACACATATTAGTAATGAAATATATAAGAAAACATATATAGCAGTATATTACAGTCGTTATATATGACAAGTTTTGTCCGAATAATGCCTGCTTTTTTTATTATTTTTTTTTTTAAATCAAACACTTACTAAAAATACAAATCATTTTGTTTACTTGCATGTCATTACCACTATCATTAGCGCCATGTTTTGTGTGCAGATTCGGCTGTTATTTTGTTGTGTGGTCTACAGTTTGTGAAAACATCTTCTAGGTGAAATGAATATTTTGTCAGATGACAGTAGGTTGGCTGGTTGGTGTTTTAATGTCAGCTTCCTTGCCTATTTTCACTGCAAGCAACAAGTTGCAGATTCCAGGAAAGTACAGTACGCTTTATGATAAAGAAAAGCTTTCCTCGTAAATGACTATTAACTTTAACATTGTCAGTTAGAATAACAGCCAGTTAGATCTTACATTACACTGACATTTTACACACAATTGTTGGGGGCATGACATTTTGCAACTCGTTCAAGGCACAGTCAAACCAAAAATGAAAAATCCTTTTTTTTTTTTTTTTTTGTGCAACACAACAAAAGATCTTTTGGGAGTGTTTGATTTTTTTATTCATAACGCTGACATCAACATGCTCCAAATATTGGTTGACTACACACATTTTCCAAAAAAATATCTTCTTTTGTGTTGCACAGAGAAATAAACTGCATACAGGTTAGGAAGGACATGAAACCGGTCGAGCGCTGACCAGTGCGGCGTGGGCCATGGTGCGCAGCTCCAGCTGAACCACTCGCTCCTGGCCCTTCTCTCCTGGCGTGGCCGTCAGCGGCGCTCTGTTCTCATTGGACAAGAAAAAGCGGTTCCCCTTCCCCCCCGCGCCTCCGTATGCGGCCGTATACAGCTGGCCGTGGTGCGAGAGGTCTGCCAGCGTCCGGCCCTCCTCTTTTACAACGGTGCCTACAGGAACCTGCGTTCAAAGCGTGACACAATACTCCTGACTTCATACGCAAAAAAAGCAGCTACTGACTCCTGCATGGGAAACGTAAGGCAAACGTACCGAGATGTAGGTGGGGCTGGCATTGCGTCCAAAGCAGTTTTTACTGCTTCCTGCCTCTCCGTCTTTGCCATGATACACCGTTGACACGGAGGACAGCGATTTCACCTGCTGGTCCACTGCGAATGAGAACGACAGGAAAGGTGTTGTCAAGTTAGCTTGACAGGGTGGAATATTTCTTTATCACGTCTACTGTACAGTTCACTCAGAATTAGGGATGTACCGATTGCCGGTTTAACGATAAATCATGATAAAATTCCCCACGGTCAGTATTACCGTTTCATAATTTATTTATCATTAAAACCGTATTTGATTACCGCGATCTGAACGACTGATGATAAATAAATACAATACAGCATAAAGCACAGTTTTAAGTAGCAGTCTCATTTGCGCACGGCACGCAGAGTAGTTTCGTTTTGTGAGAAAAGACGGCAGATGTTTTAAAAGAGTGCTAAGGGCTTACGCGCCGATCCCCACGGAAATAATCGAGCACCCACGGAAAAACACGAGATAGTCTCCGTCTCATTTTAACCAAAAAGAAATGCATTGCAGCTTTTACGACTTTGTTCTCGTTTTCATAGTTCATTTGAAGCCGTTCTGGGCGTTATTTTAATGGTAAATGTCATTATTGTATGACAGGGTGCCAGCACGAATCCTCTCGGCTTGCAGCGGGCTTCCTCTCCCATATGATCAGATATTACGTATGCGCCCTCAAACATTGTCCTGTATACGCACGAAGCACTGCTTATTGTAAACAGGTATTTATTAAATGATTTTATTGAGTGATGCGCAACTCTCATAGAATGAATGTGTGTATTATTTGGTAAGTATTTGCAGTCCTTACGTTTCACTTTGCAATTGGGGGTTGGGCACCCACCGGCAGAAACATAAATCGGGAATTATAATGAATATTTAAACGAATGAATTATATGAATCAACCTCTAAGGTTCTGACTTTCTTCAGAGAAGATTCGACTGCATTTTGTTTTCATCTTCACTCCATGTAATATCTAAAGCAGTGTTCTTAATCGCAATGCTGCTTTATGCACGGAGTTCATGGGAGATGTAATTCAGCTTTTCCATAAGCGCCATCTAATGTCATACAGTGGATTTACAGAGACTTACGTTTACATTCAGCTTGTGTGCAGTTTTTGTCGGGCCAAAAAGCGGACCGAATTTGCATGCCCTGCTGTAGCCAAAATGTTGACCGGTTGATGAAAAACAAGCTTAATTCAGACCATTTATCTAGATTATTTCTGAAACAGATAAGATACATATAATATTTTTTTTATTAAATCAATTATCATTTTGACTTAACCCTTTTCTTTATTTAAAGGCTGAAACTATGAGGTTTATCCTTTTTTATGAAACATTTTCCACAGCTTTATTTGGAAATTTACATTAGATATTTGAGCATGCTATTTAGAGCAGTCATGCTGTCATTTAAATGAATGATTATGCAAACAAAAATCATTTTATTTGTTGTTTGTTAATTTTAAATATAAAACTTGGTGAAGTGATTTACATGTCAGTACTTTTTGAACATTTCCAGTATATTTTAACAATACCGTGATAATACTGATAACCGTGATCATTTTGGTCACCTTAATCGTGATAAGAAATTTTCATACCGTTACATCCCTACTCAGAATAAGTTTATACAGTACTTGTTTAGTGCAATACATACAGTGCGACATTCAGATCTGTTAAAACGGTCTTTGACGTGGAAGTGTGTTCAGCGGCACATCGGGACCTACACACTCCTACATGTAGCAAAGCTGCAGTACTGCAGGTATTTGGAAATATAAGCAAATTCTTGCCACCTGCTTAAAAATAATGTGAATATCATTTTTTTATATAAGTAAATAACTTCATAAAGCCTGTAAAATTTCTGAATCACATGCACATCAGTATACATTTGATACCCCACAATGACAGAAAGAAAAAAAAAAAAAAAAAAAAAGACACTTGAACCCCTCAGAGGAGCCACCATACGGTAGTTTCACTGTGGGAAACATTGTATTGAAGTATTTATTATTCTACAGTACAACTGTAGTTTTTCAGTAATGTGTGTACAAAAGGGGTTCATCCGGCAATAAATAATAATAATAATAATAATAAAGTTAGTAAACGCATGGTTTAACGTATTACCTTTGATGATGATGTCTCCTCCAGCACCTCCGTTTCCCCCGTCTGGACCGCCCCACTCTTTCCGGGGCTCACTGTGGAAGGTGGAGGCTCCATTCCCCCCCGATCCTGCCACAACCTTCACCCTGCGATGATCCACGAAATAGCGGCTCTGTGAGGAGACAGAGAGGTCGAGTCAGGCGCTCAGTGTGCCGCAGCTGGCTCGTGTGTCTGTGGAGGATCATACACACCAGCTTCTTCTCGGAGAGCCGCGCTGCTTTGTGTTTGTGCGCCCGCTGGATCAGCAGCAGCCCGTGACACACAGTCCTGCCGAACAGCCGCAGCAGCGTCATGTGCTTCTCAAACAACATAGCAGTCCATTAAAAATGACATTACTCTACATGTCAAATCAACTGTAACGTGACAAGTCTTCTTCTTCTTCTACTATTATTTTTAATGGCGAGCTGGTGTCATGAGCACATGGCGCCACCTACTGCTCAGTGTCTCTTATTTCTTGCCTTTCCCCACACACACATTTATTTACCGCAAGTCCAGATCCAGGACTCAGGTGTGAACAGCTGCGTGTCCAGCTCCTCCAGATTCCCTCAGGACCCATAATGACCTGACATGTCTTCTTCTTCTTCTTTTTCTTCATTTATTGGCGGTTGGCAGACAAGCTCAGCGCCTTATTATGGAAGCATACTCTCTCTGTTTAAATCTAGATTAAAGACTTGTCTTTTTAGCCAAGCATTCAAATAATGCATCTCATAAACTTTTCCTGCAGCTATATCTGATCAAATGTTCATTATTAATCTTTTAGCTCTAGTTGAACAAATCTTTCTTTTCTTAGTTTGAACAGCCGCTACGCTAATTATGTTCATGTCTGTTCTCTGTTTCTGCCAAGGGATTGACATCCCGTGGTAACTAGGAATTGACAAGCTCCAGTCTGGATCCAGAACACCTAAGAAGAGATGATGCCAACCCCTCAGAGGACTTCAGATGATACCAACCCTGAAACAACATACAGCACTACCGAATTCTGCTACTAATTTATAGTGTTCTTTGTCTGTTTGATTACGTCATTAATTGATCTTTACCACACATCTCTGCCATATGTACATCAAGCTACTACTACATATATTGTAAAAATGTCAATTTGATGTAAAGCTGCTTTGCAACGATATGTATCGTGAAAAGCGCTATACAAATAAATTTGAATTGAATTAAATTTGAATATGAATAAAGTTGGCCTTTTCCCAAGAATTCCTGTGTGTTACCAACTTTTTTTTTTTTTTTTTTTTTTTTTTAATTTTCTTTAAAAAAAATAATTTCCTAAATAAATATACGTTTTGTAAATGACAAATGCCGTATTTCCGACGTTCAGGAAAGTTTAGTGAAAATGTGGGACAGGTGCAGCGGGTCAAATAATGATGGGCGGGGTAAGTCATCATCTCTATAAATCACACTGACCGGCGCTTTCTTTCCTTACCATAGCTCATACTTCAGGAGCGTCGCTATGGCGGCAGTGTTGTAAATGTTCGTTTGAACAGATTTCGCCTGTATTTGAGCTCCGTCTAATCAGCGGAAGTTGTTTGTGTTGAGACAATGAGCAGCGGTACTCCTTACATCGGCAGTAAGATCAGTCTGATCTCTAAAGCTCAGATTCGCTATGAGGGAATATTATACACTATTGACACTGATAATTCGACTGTGGCCCTGGCGAAAGGTGAGTGTCCTGTCCTGTGAATGTGTATCGCCCAGTTCATCCCGGTTTCCACGTGGTAAACGTAGGATCAACTTTCAAACGAACAGACGCTAGACATCCAAAAAGACGAAAAAGAGTCGTTTTTCCGAGCCAGTTCTATTAAATCCAATAGACTGTTGTTTAAACGCTCAAAGAATGTTCGTGTATCACGTGTTCGCAAAATCCGCTGCTGTTTTTAATCAGTTCGTCCAAACAGTCCAGCAAATTAATAAGGAAACCTAATCGAAGGCATGATCAAACGTAACACAACTTCCTATTCATTTCATAGTAGCTGCTTGTAGCGTGTGACGCTGCAGTCCCTGTCCTGTCACTGCTGTCATGGAGGGGTGAAGTTTGGTTCAGGTTGAGCTCTAATTTTCCTGAGGATGCAGTGTCACGGCAGCTTTTGTTTTTGTCAGTGAGGTCTTTTGGGACAGAGGGCCGACCGACAGACCGGCCCGTGCCGCCGAGGGATGAGATCTTCGAGTACATCATCTTCAGGGGAAGTGACATCAAAGATATCACCGTCTGTGAGCCTCTGAAGATCCACCATAGTCTTCCCCAGGACCCCGCTATCGTTCAGGTGCGTTCCGTTCCAGCAAGTCTCCCCAAGACGTTTCAGAAGGCAGGGCTGTGATTTTTATGTCTCTCTCCGTCAGTCGTCTGTCGGGACGTCGTCCATTCATTACCCTTCGCAGGGCGGCTACAGTCCTTACAGGAGCATGCTGCCCTCATACAGCCAGCTAGCGGCCAGCTCGCTCTTCAACCAGCAGTACGCGGCGGCGGCGGCTCTGGGCCTCGGTAAGCTGACGCGGCGAAGCGCACGCTAGGTGCTCCTCCAAATGTCTCCCATCACGCCTGCCTTTGACGAACTGCACTATTAATCGCATAAAGTGACTTTCGTTGTCTGTCTTTCTGAGGGTCTGGTTTGCATGGCGTTCCTGTGAGGAGAGGCCCGATGGTCGAGCAGGCTGTTCAGACCGTACCGGCAGAAAAACCGACACAGAAGAAAGGCTCGACCGGAGCGCAGCAGCAAGGCGGAGAAACGGGCGGAGCGCAGAGAGGCGGCAGAGGACCGCAGGCCCCGAGAGGGGCTGCCGTCAGCGGTGAGTTGTTCAAGTCGCTGGACAATCGGAGTAAGAGCTGAGGGATGTTCTGGAAAGCAGACGTGGCTTATTCGTGGTTTGTGCTGATCTAGACGTGTCCAGTATTTGGACCCCCCCCAAAAAAACGAAGTGCTGAATTCAGTAGTTTGCATGCAACTGACAATGCAATATATTAATTGTAGCACTTCCTTCCCATTTTGTAAAAAAAGCGTTGCTTGTGTCCTTCGCTTGTCTCTGCACTAATACAAGGTGCGTCTGTAGCGGTCCTGAAGATGTGATGGGTTTGGTGTTTGTTCGAGGCACTTAAATGGGGACAGGCCTCGGCCTTGAGTACCCTAAAACGAAATGAAAATTGTAACGGACTAACCCGTTTTCTAGGATCCCTCGTGCTGCTTGTTGTTTGTCTTTCTTTATGCCCCCGTTCATTCTCTCACAGTGTAATCCTTCTGTCTGCTGTCGTTTCAGCTGCACAGCAAGGAGCCTTGAAAGGACCGAGTCAAGCCAATGACGAGAACAAGCCTCCGACCGGCAGGAGAAAACAGGGTAAAGGTGGAAGGGTTCGTTGTCCTGTAGAAATGAATGCGGCATCCCAATCGCACGTGCTGTGTCTTGCAGGAACGCGACGGTCCAGGAACCGCGGCCGAGGTCAAATCCTCGTGGGCAACGCGAAGCCCAGCACCCTGCAGTTTGAGTCCGATTTTGATTTTGAAATGGCAAATGCTCAGTTTAATAAAGATGACCTGGAGAAAGAGATCGAAGACAAGCTCAACGTTCAAGGTATTTGAGCGAGGGCTCGGCAGGTAACGCTGCGGTTCTACGTACGCGCCCCTTCGTCTGCCGTCTTCTGCTCCGTTTACGTTCTGGAGCTGTTTTTGAGCCTGCGGTGATTCGTGGTGTCTTTTGTGCATGTCTCCGTTGTCCCGTCAGAACCAAAAGAGACTCCGGAGGAAAGCGGCAATAAAGAGCGGGACAAGCCTGACCCTGAAAACCAGAGCGCCGTCGAAGAGGATCCGCTCGGGCCCAAGTGCTTTTACAATAAAGCGAAATGCTTCTTCGATAACATCTCCTCAGAGCTCAAGTCAAGGTAAAAGCCGTTTGTCTTTTCAGCAGGAGCCTTTCTTTTGAGTGACGCACTCTCTCGGTCTATCTCCCAGGCGTACCACGTGGGCCGAGGAAAGGAAACTCAACGTCGAGACCTTCGGGGTTCCCGGTCGGTTTCTGAGAGGCCGTGGTTTTCGGGGCAATTACAGAGGGCGGCGAGGCAGAGGGGCCGCGCAGCATCCCGTTCCGCAAAGAGTAGGGAGCGGACGGCTGTGAGAGCCGCAGTGAGTGAATTTTACTCCGTTTGCTAAACTACATATTAGAGTAGGACAGCACTGTAAAATGCAGGATATCTGGAGTCGGTAAAGGGAGAACCATCCTGATGTGTTCGGTTTCTTAAGGCAAGGAACATGAACGACTGATCTGTGTGTTAACGGCAAAGTGTTACTCTTAAATTTGCTCAGTCTCTGAAATCTGGCCGTCCAGTGGCCCGTCTTCACAGATCCCTCTTCACCGTCTAATCCATTCCTGATAAGCTATGCATGTTGGCTGTAAGCGAATGGCTCCCGCTTTGGCTGAAATTGCTGTTCCTTTATACCCCTTTCCTCCAGATGCGTACCGGCTTCCTCTGGGACACGAGTGATTCTGTCTCGTCTATGAGTTTGATTTTTCCAGTGTCCCAAATCTTCAGTGGTAAATATCACTAGACTGTTGTCCTTCTCTTGCCCTCCTCTGAAAAACGGCTACATTGTTACCCTTTTCTTTTTGATTGTTTAAATGGCCTTTTTTTTTTTTTTTTTGTTTAATGTACGTGAAGATTCTCGCAACTTTAATATGTGAATGCACCTTAACCTATCAGTGATTTTGAATTGGGATAGCACTTTTATTTGTGTATATATATATATATATATATATATATATGGCCAATTAAATGGCTAAACAGGAAAATCCATTTAGATGGAGTAGATAAACTTCAGCCTATGGTCTGTGATCCCCCATACATTCTTATTTATTATTACCCCTTTTTTTGTGTAAAATTGTAAGGGGATCTTATTCTTGATTGTGATTAATAAACATAGGAAATGAAAATCTTGACTCGTGCTGTGGTGGTTGTATGGACTCTGAGAAGGTCTTGTCATAGAATGTATTTAGGTTGGCACTTTGTTAAATGGCTTGCAGAGCTCTAATTGCTGTGCTTCAATAAAATCTGAGCATATTAAGATCTGTGAGAAATGGTTCACCTGGGGGGGAAAGAAAAAACCTTTCTAAATGTTCTCACTCTCAGGCCTTCCGAGATGTAGAATATTGTGACACCGCAAGTAATCCACACCAGTTCATCAGTTAACATCTTGAAGCAACGATAAGTTGATTCTCTTCCAACTTTAGTTCATATTTAATGTTTGTTATTAAAATTTAGCTTTTTGAACAAAAGCCACTTTAATTACTTTTTACTCAAAATCGAGGGAAATGGGATGTGTTCCTAGGTCATGGGTGTTTCTTATTTGGCAGGCTGTGTTACGAAGCGTTGAAGGATGCATCAAGTGCATCTTTTGCGTCCTCCAGTCTCCCACAGTCCTTTGCACACGTTCCAATTCACAAAAGATTTCCAAAAAAAGAATCCACATTTAAGCTCATCTAATTTGATTATGGGGCCAAAATAAATTAAGCATTGTTTTCTTTTTAGCTATAAATTAATCGCAAAATGCTCAACATTCTGTAGTGTACTGCCTGGCCAAAAAAAAAAAAGTCTGGATTTAAATAAGCAAATACATTTTAGAACAATCATTATTACAGTGATTAACACGTTTCTGACACGTTGTATGTTTTGCAACAGTTCTCCTACCCTTCTAAACCTGTGCAGCTTTTTGTTTTTCAAACAACTGTCAATGAATATCATACTCGTGTCCATATTCCAGGATGACAAGGACAGGGCATTGCTCAGATCCTTCAATTAAAATTTTGAAAAGTACAGCTGTTTTACTGTGGTGCTAGTTTAATGAAATAATGTATTACTATTATTAAATTATTTATAATTGTGACCGATGAAGTTCAGACCACATTTAATGAGTGATCAATTTTGAAATTCATATATAACCCATTGCTTTTCAAACAGACTCTTGTCACCATACATAATGCACTTCTTCATAATAAAAATTAGCTGTTCAACAGTTATTAGTTATGACCGATTTTAGCAGAAATGCTAGCTGGTTGACTTGTATGCTCGACACAATCATGTGGCTCCGACTCTTTCATCTCCCAAACGGATCTTCAGTACCACTCCTGGCTTTTACAATTCAGCCAAGCTAATTGTTTTAATGTAATTATACTAAACATTAGAATTTTTATAATGCCGCTTTTACGATTGGTCTGAAAAAAGTAGTAATAAAAACCATCAAACATTACACGTTTAATACGTTAAATAATTACATTATTCAAAAGAAATCGTACTCAAAACCGTGCACGGTGTGCCACAAAAATGTGAATGACTTGATTGTAAAGTTGCTCTGAATGTGTTCGTGCACGTGTGATCGATGACATCAACCATATATTTAGTCTTGTATTAGGTTCAAAAAGCAAGTCCCAGACGTGAGCCCTGTCCCCTTTGTTCACTTAAAGGAGCCGTTCACGAGCGTCACTGTGCCTTTGTCCGTCGTTTGCGTGGAAAAATGACGTATTCTATTGGTGAATCCAAAAACAGCGTTACGGGCAGCACCGGCCCAATAGAGTTGAATAGATTATACCAAGAGAGACTGGAGGAGGTCAGGTCGTTCCCTACATAATACCTTTACGCACGAATGAGCGAGAAAAATGCACGCCTAGCTTGCTGTACCACAGTTCAACACACTTGTGCGCTTTACATCGGCCAGTTCTCTTAACAGTTCATTTTTTGTTAAACTGTCAGACTTGGGCGCTGAGACTCCCCTATGTTTCAAGAGCGATACTCGTCCGGAGTGTAATAATAAGCGCCTCAACGCGGAATAATATATTCGGAAAAAAGATTTATTATCATTTTTACCATTTAAAGCATGTCTGTAACATTTTCAACTGTGCGTCCGAGGGGGAAAGGAGAGGTCACGCAACAAACCATACAGAAGGTAGGCGGTGTTGTTTGGACTGGATCTGATGATGAATGTTGAGCGTCCGCGGCTGACAGACAGCGCTTCACTCCTGGACGGACGGACGGACAAACGCAAAAAAATTGATTGACAAATATCGTAACACTGGCGCGTGTTCACACATTTTCACTGCTTATGTGACCCAATCGAACCCGAGCACGCTGTTGTGACATTACACACGACGAGATTTACTGATTAGCGATAAATCGCTTTGATACTAGCACTACTTCAAAAACACACACAACACCACATTATTACCGATCGCTCAAGTTTACATTAGAAAGTTGTTTGTTGAGATTTTATGTAGAGTAAACACGAGTGATTATTTGCGCTCGGTTGACGGGAGTCCGCTTATAATCGCACAGTGATCTACTGGAGATCATTTTCAATAACATCAGTCGAACTACAATCGAAGGGTGACGACAGTAAAAAGTAATATCGATCGGTCTGGTTTAGAAATGCCTGTCCTTTCTGTAGCATGCGATTGATCTTTGTGAAGTGCACTTACTATCCTTACATCTGCCGCTTAATATCAGTTCGCTGTTATTTGACAGTTATCGTGTAATGGTAGCAGCGCTTATTTGAGCTCAGAAACGTCACTCACCTTCTTCTTCTTTACGTTCTTGTTCTTGCATAGATGCTGGATGAAAATCATCATCTGATACAGTGCATTATGGACTATCAGAGCAAAGGAAAAACAGCTGAGTGTACACAGTATGTATTTGTCCTGTATGTTCAAGACAGATGATCTTTTAACATTTCCTAATTCTTTCATGAACACACAGAAATGTTTTACATGTAAAAGTGCGGTCTTTTTTGGTCAGTTTTACAAATAAAGTACTGAGCAGTGCATTTGAGTATCACAAGAGCAAGAGATGGAGACACCAGACAGAACACGGACACGGCCGCTACTATTACCGCAGTACGTTTGCTGTACTGTATAAAGCGCTTTCAAACACTCCTTTCTAACTTTTACAGAGCACAAAAGTCATTAAAGTAGATAGACAAAACCAGCAAACCAAGCAATATAACAACAAACACAACTTACATGTTGAAATGGACTGATTCAGACTTGATGCAAGCAACACCACTGCAGGTATTTGTCCTTAAAGAGCTGGAAACTGTCTGTTCTTTAGAGGAGAATAAAGGCTGAAATACACTACACGATTTTTGCCCCGATTTTTTTTATTTATTTGATTTATTATTTATTTTTGCCAATTTACTGCCTGGAGAAGTTGACACTAGTCTGATTTGACAGGTTTTGCAGAAAATCAAGCAGTGCATGATGATCACAGACTGTCATGCAACAAAGCACAGGTTTCTGCGTGAGTTTGTTGTGATCAGAACAACTTTAAAAACTTGAAGTGTCGTTTCGTGTATTATGGCCAGTTTTCCTTCTGTGACTGTTTACGAAGTCGGTAAGCGTATGATGCGCAGCGTTTTAAAATCTCTTCGGATCTTAAGTCGCGTAGTGCGTTCCAGCCTTAAGTAACGACTTACCTTTAAAAGAAAAAAATGGTTTTCAGACATATTCACATTTACTTTTTAAGCTGTCATGATATAATACAGATTGCATATCGGGGAAGTGATCCTATTAATCACACCTTAAATGGTTGGTTCACCTGAAGGGGAAACAAAATCACCCTGGAGTTAATGCCGCATGCCCTTATTTTTTCCTTAGACCACAAAAGGAGAATTAAAAAAAAAAAAAATGTCCAGCTTGTGATTGTCCATATAATGGCAATGTATAGCGATCAGCATCAAGCTTTAAAAAAAAGACATAATCACAGAATGGACCCATGTGATACCTGTCATATATTGATAGGGTTTAGCGAAAAATGAACCGGAATTTAATGTATTATTTAAAGAAAAACTTGACTTTGGCTGTCTTTTGTGTGCAGCTGCACATTCACGAGACTCTGTTAGCACAGCAGTTCACTCCGACTCACCCAGAAAAAGCACGCAAGTTGTGAGAAATCTTCATTTATTTATATGTTGATGCTGGTTGCTATCTACTGCCTTTATATAGACAAGCATTTCATGTTCTGAAAAAGACAGAAGGGCATATTGAACAACAACAGGGGGAGTAAATAATGACTGGAGTTTCATTTTTGGGTGAGCTCTACCTTTAACACCTTACCTGTGAATAATGTGAATAATAACGTGGCAAAATAAGACACAGGTAAATGTGTAGCAGTCACAGCCACCTGTGTTCCAAATAATAACCCTAACTACACCTTTTAATGTAATCGCTTCAAATATATTAAATAATCGGGATGTTTCTTTTGTCTAAACGTCTATAGCCTACACTTCTATCTAATCTTACCATTCTTAACCCTGTCTCTGTTTCTGCCTACTTTTCTTATTGTTAAACCTCACGACTTCCAGTCGTTAAAACCACAAATTAAAAGCGTGTGTTTAGAGCACAATGAATGAATTTACTGCTTTTTATGTATGAGGTTTGGTGGGTTCTAAGTTTGTTTGCAATAGTGTACAGTAGAGCATAGATGTAGTCTGTGGGTAGGATGGGTCCCTGCCACGCTGTTGCAGAAGTTGATTTGGTCGCCACCACTTTCTGAAAGCCATTTAAAAAAAAAAACAAAAAAAAACACTTGTGAGTGTCTTATGGAAAGAAAAGGCATCTCAGCTCAGTCGTTCAGAATTCCAGTCTCACACACAACACAAAATGCATTTGTGCTAATAAGATCTATAAACCTTGTCATGCACGTATCAGGATTTATCGGACGTTATAATTGCATGTGGGCCATACGCGCTCTTTTACTGTGTGATTGAACAGATGAAGTAAACAGTGCTTTCCATACACGCGTTTACACGAACTGAGTGAACGACATGAAAGTATTATACAGAAGTTCAGAAATATACAATGGATGAGCTGCTTTGGAAATGCTTTTGCCATGACATGCTTTTTTAAGGTGTTAATGACAGCAGTGATTACGTGGCTTTGATTCTGGATTAATTCTTGGATTCAATTCTGCTTGAAATTATGTTTTGCATTGCAGAAATCACAGTCTAAGCTCTAAGAAAATATTTTTCTTTTAATATTAAATAATGGATCAGTGATGGCTTAGCAGTATACAGTACGTACTCTGCTGAATTTATTCGGTGGTCGGCCTTTGGCCTACCGTCCACCCGCTTTCACAAACGCCCATTTTATGTGCTAGTTTTCAAAGACCTGCGCTCTGTCTCCGCTTACCCTGACACTCAGTTCTGCTCATATCCTAATAATTAGTACAAATTAAGCTCATACTCTTCTTGGTACTGTTGTTATTCTGTTATTATGTATAGCGTTTTAGGTTTTATTATTAATACTTCATTAGTATCGCAGTCCCCACCACTTTTTAAGACAAAATTACAGCAATGCAATAGAGCCAGTCACTATATTGGATTCAGAAAAGGCATTTTGTAAAAGCTAAATTCACTTTCAACTCTTCATGCCGCTGATTTGATTCGATTATGATCTTCCACGACCGATCTCTTAGTAGGATATGTTTGAATAAGTTTCTATCAGGGAGAAAAAGCTTCACTTTCTTTTTTTTTTTTTCCCCCCTCAGGATTATAGTCTCATTGATGCACTAGTAAATTGTAGTGGTTCGACAGATCACAACACTCACGATTCGGATCATATTATGGTTTTTGAGTCACGGATCAGATCAGCAAGGGAAAAAAAATCTGTGTAACTTTGCTTTCCATTCATTACTTAGCTAAGTACTACTTTGATACCACAGCAAAAGATCAGACATGATTAAAGACAAGTAAGCAAGTAAGTAAATACAACAGAATAAAGGTAACAGTAAAATAAGGTCGGGTAGAGAAAGGTAATAATTAAGTAGGGCTGTCGCTAACGATTATTTTGGTAATCGAGTAATCAGGTAATTATAACGATAATGAATTTTTTTTTTTTTTTTTTTCTCTGATTCTTTGTTTGTTTTTCTTGTGGTAATAAAAACAGATCCAAGCAAACATCAGCCTTTAGAATGACTTAAAATACACACATAATAGCAATAGCAACAGTAATTCAGTTCAAATAAAGTATCAAAATCAAGTAATCCTATGATTTCATTGAACAAAACTGTTAAAATACATAGTGTATTATAAACGACAGAGCTAATGTGCATTACGCATTATAATTATATAATTTCTTTACGCCACTGTAATTTCTGGTGTGGAACGTGAGAGTTTAAGCTTTTATTCTGAAATCAGCATATTGAGAAAAATAATGATGTATTCTCCTGTGTTTGTGTAGGTTTATAAATGATTTACCTTACAAATCTGATGGAGGTTTATTATAATAAACCCAAACTCACAATAATATGCAGCGATGGAGTTTGAGTGGAGTATCGTTTACTGTGAACGGAGCTGCTCTGAGACGCACGTTTGTAATCTACACGCATGTAAATAATGAAAGCGCATATATTAAACCGGCAACGCATGGATTTATTTAAACGAATCGTAGTGTGAATTCAAAACAGCATTATTCTTTATTATGATTTTTAAATGGGTTTAATATATCATGACGCCTTGGGAAACGGTCTAATAGTGCGTTTTGTGGATTCTCGCCCGTGGAATGCGCCATTTCTGGTATTTTTGCCAGTTACTCGACTCAAAATGAGGATTTTTTACAACTGAGTACTCAAATTGAATCGAGGAATCGTGACAGCCCTATAATTAAGTGTAAAATAACACAGTGTTCACTGTATAAATTTGATCAGCATTAATGGCATTAATGCTGTCCCTTTGAGACCTGATCCAATACAATGATACACATCCGATTCTTTTCTCAGCTGTTTTTGTTCACTTAAGACATATCCGACTGCGTTTAGCAGAATGTGTATGTGTCTGTTCAAACGCTCAGTTTGGCGCTCGCACGCTGTGTGAAAGGCGCCTCTCTGCACTGGAATGGGTTAAAATTGCTTGAGTGTGTAAACACGTACAAACGCTAACCTTGAACTCTGTTATGGTTGAGTTTCACAAGCAATCCACGGATCACACGTGTGCCGAACCGTGGGCCTGGCCGGTACGGACCACTAATCAACTGCTATACGTCTAGTAACTGAATGGTGTTTTATTAGCATTGCAGTACACACACACACACACACACACACACACAATAAACCTGAATATGGCTCGCCACAATTAATATGATGTGCTGCTGTTTGCAGTGCGCTTCTGAGAGAGTATTTGACACAACTAAGAAACAAGACTGATCACGTCTTTCCTGTGCCAGAGCGATCCTGCATGTGCACACAGTCTCTTTGATGCGAATTCTCAGTGGCCAAATCTGTACAACTGTACAAGCCGTTATCACCCGAGTACTATTTTCAAACAGGTTACTTACTGTTTGACAGCATTTATCCACCTTACTTTGCAATGCAGAAGTAAGCATATTTCCTGTCAATATGCAAGACTTCTGATTCATTAGTTGCTATCCGTAAATAACTAGAAGAATATAAAACTGTTTGTGCTACTGTTTATAGTAATGATAGGGGTGTGACGAGACACTAATCCCACGAGACGAGACCAAACGAGATGAGATTTTTTAAACCTTTCTTAAGAAATCCTCAATGACGAAATATATAGAGAAAATAGTCTTTTATTCAACGGAAGAAGACAAAATGCAAAAAAAATGTAGGTGCATTTTGAAAATAAACTTTTTTAATTTTAATGAATTCTATGCAGTAACAAACAAGAGCTTCATGATTCTGGATAAATGGAGAATCTCAGTTGTTTTTAACAAATCGGAGACCATGATTCTCTCACGATTCTGGAGAAAAAAAGATTAGAAAACCAAACGAAATAACAGAATTTACTAGTGGTTCTGACAAACTGTTCATTGCTTAAGTCTTTTAAAAACATATATTCATGTAAACAAAATAAAAACAAAGTCAGTGTCTCACTTCATTAAGACTTGTTTGACTATTGGAATCTCCTGAATGAATGATTCAATGACATACTTCTTTGAAACGGAAATCTTGTAGTGTGTGTATGTTTGACACTTGAGAGAAGAAAATCTATGAAGATTCTCCATATGTGTCGGCTGCAAGCGGATTTCATAGTCGGTTAGGATTTTTGTCAAAATCTTGCAAGCACTCTTAAAGAAGTCCACTTCCGGAACAAAGATTTACAGATAATGTACTCGCCCCCTTGTGATCCAAGATGTTCATGTCTTTCTTTCTTCAGCCGTAAAGAAATTATGTTGCCGATTTTGAACTTCCTAAATGCAGTTTAAATGTGGCTTCAAATGATCCCAGCCGAGGAAGAAGGGTCTTATCTAGCGAAACGATCGGTCATTTTCATAAAAACAATAAAGCAGCGATACAGGACGATTTTGAAGTTGAGGGAGAACATGAGATGGGAGTTTTTCGTCATAACCTAACTGTCATGAACCGGAACAAAAACGAGCGTTTGACATTAAAAAGTATATAAATTGTATTATTTTTATGAAAATAACTGGTCGTTTCACTAATAAAAAAAGACCCTTCTTCCTCGGCTGCGATCGTTTACGACCGCATTTGGGATCGTTTGAAGCCGCATTTAAACTGCATTTTGGAAGTATAAAATCAGGGCACCATATCAGTCCATTATATGAAATGTTTTCCTCAAAAAACATAATTTCTTTACGGCTGAAGAAAGAAAGACATGGACATCTTAGATGACGAAGGGTGAGTACATTATCTGTCAATTTTTGTTCTGGAAGTGGACTTCTCCTTTAAGAGTGAGCAGGTCAAATCAGGACCCTGCAAAAGTTCATAATTCAAAGATCATTTACAGTATGTTCCACTGCAGTCAAAAAAAAATACTCAAATACTTACTTTTTGTGGACCACCAGTGCGGAAGATACCATAATTGTCCTTCTTGGCCCTTCAGTTCATTAAGAGGAACTACCTCTGCATGTCCGTTCTTCTTGAATTCCTTTTTCAAACTTTGCAAACACTGCTCTGCAACTTGATAATGATTAGGAAGAATCAGACTGTTTCTAAACAATAATGCCTTCTTAATAAATCTTGCACCTTTACTAGGTTCTGTCATATTTCAATAAATCTTTTGTCCTCTATGGACATTTCTAGTGTCTCATCTGCTTCCTTTTCATTAAAATCAACTCTTCAAGATTCTTCAAGCTCCACCCCCACAACAGAAGCAGCCTTACGATTAAATTTGTTCAGTCTATTGGCGTCAGCTACCTTCAGTCCGCTGCCCCGGCATACAACAGCAAAGAAGATAGCACTTGCCACCACAGACTCGTAGAACATCTTCAGCATCGTCCTACAGATGTTAAAAGACCTAAGTCTCCTCAGAAAATAGAGGCGGCTCTGGGGCTTCTTGTAGACGGCTTCAGAGATCTTAGTCCAGTCCAGTCCAGTTTATTATTCATCCTCTACAATATCCACTGAGACCCAATGAATACAAACCAGGGTCATAGGTGCCATAGTCCTCCGCAATTCGACCACCAGCCCCGTTGTTTTTGTCACATTGAGCTGCAGATGGTTCTGCTGTAGTCCTGTACTCAGTCTCCTCACCACCACTGAAGCAGCCAACTATAGCGGAGTCATCAGAAAATTTCTGAAGATGGCAGGACTCAGTACAATAGCTGAAATCTGCAGTGTACAGGGTGAAGAAAGAAGGAGACAGAACAGTTCCCTTTGGAGCTCCAGTGTTGCAAACCACTCTGTCCGACACACGGTGCCGCAAACGAACATATTGCGGTCTGCCAGTCAGGTAGTTCACAATCAAGGGCACAAGGGAGGCATCCGACCGCATTGCTATCAGCTTTTCCCCCTGTAGAGCCAGACGAATGGTGTTAAAGGCACTGGAGAAGTCAAAAAACATGACTCTCACAGTGTTTGCTGCCTTTTCCAGGTGAGTATAAGCTCGAGCCAGCATGTAGATAATGGCATCCTCAACTCTCAGATGGGGCTGTGGGGGAACATCTATACAAGGCCTAACCGTGGGCCTGAGCTCCTCCAGCACCAGTCTCTCCAGAATCTTCATAATATGGGACATTAATGCCACGGGCCTGTAATCCTTAGGGTCACTGGAACAAGACTTTTTTGGAACAGGAACGATGTAAGAAGTCTTCCATAACAGAGGGACCTTCTGCAGTCTCAGGCTCATGCTGTAAACATGGTGAAGTACCCCTCAACTGGGAGGGATCTTATCTGGGGCCTCCAGCCTTGCTGGAGTGAAGCTTTCTCAGCTGTCTTCTCACATGGTCAGGTGTAAATGGCAATGTAGAGGTGACAGAGGAAAATGGTGCAGAGTCAGGTGGGTGAGGGCAGGATGTAATAGTATAAAGAGGGCGAGAGGGTGAAGAGGGTGAATGCTGTAAGCAGTCAGTGAGACTGTGTGGAGGTTCCGAGAATTGAGCGGCTAACGATGGCGGATAAACGGAGGCGGCCCTTTCTATACCACCGCCAGCACCTTCACTATTGGACCTCGGATAACCCGTGATGGTCTTCATGCCACTCCAAACTTCCTTAAATTGTTCTGCTGAAGCTTCCCCTCCAACTTCCTATATGTGTCTTTAGCCTCTTTGATTTTTACTTTCAGTTCCCTCTGAACTTTCCTCACCTCTGCTCTGTCCCCCTCCCTAAATGCCCTCTTCTTTGCATTCAGGGTGGCCTTGATGTCTTTTGCTACCCATGGCTTGTTGTTTGGATAGCAATGGAAAGTGCTTGATGGTACGGTGCAGTCAACACAGAAATTAATATAATGGGTGATGCACTCTGTGAGTGTTATCCTCTCCGAGTGGCTCACAGAGTGCCTGCCAGTCCGTAACCTCAAAACCTCAAGCCTCAAGTGTATCCAAGCCAAGTGTATTATACATATAATGATAGCAAACAAAGTGGCCGAACAAGCTAGCCCCGTACAATACAGAAGTGTGTGAGTGTGCGTGACGTCTCTCAGCGTCCAAACTGTACACTATATACAAGAATGAGTTCGGATTGGTCTCACCGGTAATGGTTTTTTAGCGCAAATCCACACAGCGCCGGCTATTTAAATGGCCTTCAAGGTGAGCATCCCAAAGAAAAAACATACTCCACAAGAAGATGCTGACACAGTCAACAGGGGAAAACCAGCCAACGAAGTAATCAAGGGACAAGGGACAAACAAGGGAATAGATCACCGGGAACTCTTCAGAAACTTTTGCTCCATATATGGAAAAAGCACTACAAACTTACCGCTTGGATGACGCCACGTCACGCGACGACGGAGCGCGAGTACTCGTGATGTAACCTTATGAATGACGCTGCTCGCCGACTTCAGGTTAGCTGATGGCAGAATATAAACAGCCATGTGAAATCTCTCTGGGCAGATAATAAGGCAGAAGCCCAACGGCTAATAGTTCAATGTCCAGGCAACATATCCGCTCCTTAACTGTAATATGACACGGGTTGCACCATCAGTTATCAGCTGGAACGGCAAGCCGGTCGCCCCGAACCGTCTGAAAGCCCTCGACGGAGACGTTCTGATCCGGTATGTCCCGACGTAGCCGTGTCTCTTTCAAGCGCATGACACTACATTCCCAGTACTCCTCCTGGCTTCTGACTAGCTCTGTCAGCTCCTCCATTTTATTAGCCAGCGATCTCACACTGGCCATAATAAGAGAGGGAGGACTCGGCTTGAAACTTCTCCTCTCCTTAAGTCTCTCCCATCTCAGCCCAGCTCTCTTCCCCTGCTGTTTTGTTCCTCCCCTACATCCTCTGAGTCTTCCTCCCGATTTCAGTATAGGTAAATACACTGGTCGAATCACTGAGCTGGCCGGCTTTAGATCGATCAGCTGATCCCGGGAGTAAACAACCTGAGCGTTTCCAACAGGTGTTGAACTCCGTTACAAAAAAAGTTATTAAAGAAGTTGTTAAAACATCCCCCAGCAGCATCCTTCAAAAAACAAAATACAATATGAAAAAACGCACTAATAAAATGAATAGAACAAAAATAGAGAAAAACACACAGGACCAGCGGCAACAGGCTGCATGACTACCTATCAATAACATGATTCTGGAAATATGCACTGCCTTCAGGTAAGGCCATCTTGAAAGTCCCTTCTCTGCTGGGATGTTGTTTGTGTCTAAAGGCATAATTCATTGCATTAGCAGAGCTATACACTCAAAGAAGTCTTGTTTATCCAATGCAGAGACTTCCAGCCCTTTAATGATATGAGAGGGCACTGACCTACCTTGACTCACTGTTCTAAGGAGGATGTTACTACTTTTAGCAGTGATATTAAGCTTGTTCATCAAATTCTCTGAACAAAAGGTAGCGGAACTGCTAGGATCTGCAACCCCAATTCCAGAAACGTTTCGTGAAATGCCATAAAATCAAGAATATGTTATCTTTTCATTCTCTCTAACCTTCATTTAATTGACTAAAGTATAAAGTGAAACTTTCCAATGTTTTCACTGGCCGACTTTTAATTTTGCTCATTTGAACAGCTTCTGAAGCTATTGTGACATTTTTTAAACAGATCCCACGCCTCATATTGAATCACATATTAGAATAATTGAAAGAATTATTAGAGTTTCTTTTTGCTCTTTCTTTTTTATCTCTTTCTTCTATAGCCAGATCATTTCCGTAATCACCAACGCAATCTACCAAGATCTACGTGCTCTTTTTGGCTGTTAAACAATGGCGCGGATACCAGCAATTTGACGAGCGCAAACGTCAGTAGATCGTGTTGCGTAATTCATTTTAATGCTCACCTCCTATAAATTTTGCGTCTGAAAGGAAAACTCCTACAAATGCATATTCAGGTGCAAAACTAACTGTGTCCATGCCTTTTCAGCACTAATTCTTCACTGCTCGTCCTTAGTCAGTCCTGACAGTGCTATTTTAATGCCAAAAGACGGTTTGCGCTGGTGCGAGCTGTTAGTAAATCTGGCCCTTAAGCTCTCTCACACTTTAAATAATGAACACTGGGTAATTCTAAACCCCAGGTAAATGGGATCCTGGGTAATCTTATTATACGTTACACACTGTTCGAGATTGATTCAGTGTGCGTTAAGGGCACTGCACTTTGGCCTTTTTAAGACCAGGGACATTGTGCACTTACGTCCTGCCGCGTCCCGTACATGAGCTCTCAAGTGGCCGAGACCGCAAGTGTGGGCATTTGGACAGGCCAGCACTCTTTACTTCAACTTTCTTTCTTTCTCTTTCTTTCTTTCTTTCTTTGTGCAGCGCTTGGGTTACTCAGCATCTCACTAGTGCCACCCACAGGACAGTTGGTGACACCACAAGGGGTCAAAACCAAAAGAAACAAAAGTCCAAAGAGTAAATCCGAAAGACAAAACCTGAGAACAGAACCACAAAGCAAAGTATGCAAAAGTAATCATTTGTTGTACTTTTCATAAATATATTTTTTAGAGATATTGCTTGAAAAAGATAAGTGTGAAAATATAATTTAGAGATATCAAATTATTATACATCTGAATATATTATTAAAAGTATTTTTTAGATTTTTGCTTTCTTACAACACATTTAGAAAATAGCAAAGTGCTTTGAAATAACTAAGGTCTGTCCGATTACTCTGAATGTAAATCAACAAGTGGGCTTAACAGGTGTGTGAGTTGATTAGGATCGCTTCCCCTAACGTTTCATGACAGGTCTGCTAATCGATTCTATCATGTTTATTTACAGTGCTGATTGGTTGCTTTCTAGTCTTTCTTTGTAGTGTCAGGCCCGTTTCACACATAGTCTGAAGCAGTCGTGCTGCTGCCTATCCGCAGTCCAGCGCTGACCCTGATCTGTGTCCAGCTCATGTTCATTTCAGTGTTCATTGATTACAGCCTCACGTTGAACTCTGGGCTGAACATTGGCATATACAGGGGTTGGGCAAAAAAAAAAAAAAAAAAAAAAAATGAACGCCAATTATTATAGGGTTAACATTTGTGTCTACTACATTAAAAAAAAATAAAAAATAGCTGAAGCATCTGTCACCTTACAGCCCTATTGTTTGGTGAACAACAGACTTCATGATTTTGACTGCAGACACAAAGCACAGCAAGACTTCATCAGCAAAGATTAGTGGCCAAAATCAAAAGTGAATGATGTGTCCAAACAAGACAGAACTACTTTGGCAAACCTCAGCATTCACTCTGAAGACCGCAAAAACCGACGCAGAGAACTTCTCGAAACCAACATCCACAAAAGCGCTGTACCTGTGTCCTGACTTGAATATTATCAGACATGTATGGGTAGTTTTGGAGAGAGAAGCGAGAAGCAGATGTTCTGAAGCACCTGACAAAGGTTTTGACTTGTATGAATCTACGTCGCAAGCTGCATTAATGCTGGTCAAACAACTCGCTACGGAAGTACATCCCTGGTGCTCCCATAATTTTGTCCAACCCCTGTCTGTATGTTATCATTTATGGTAACCCAGGTCATGTCCTGTGATAACGGACAGCATGCCACATACGCTGTTGATAGATTTTGAGTTGTAAATAGCCTCAACATCCCTGATGTAATATTCTAGGCTGCCTTGATTAGGTTGGGGGAGCGCATTTGAATTTGGTCTGGTGTCTCAACTGGGTTTCCATCCGACTATTTTGTTGCTCGTTTCAAAAGTGTGCATAAGATATCCTGAATAGAAATGCTTCAAATGTCAACTCTCAAAATTTGCACGCAAATCCAGTGCACTAGGCAGAAGTGAATCACCTAGCGTTTTGCACTCATTGGTAACGACTGGCCCAACGAAGGGCCGAGCATTGCACGAACTGCTCCAACGAACCATTAGACAGAAAGAGGCCGGTGACGTGTGGGAATTGCTGTTTGAGCCATCATTATGTGAGCTATAGACCGCAGTCATGGTAGACGCCATAATGAATTCGACTAACGCTATGAAAATGATGCTGTGAGGGATCAGTGGTGTGCACCGGTCCTAGATCACATGTAGTTCACAACTTTCAAAACTGTTTTTTTCTAGTGAAAGTTGGAAAGACAAAAACATAGTTGTTAAACAACGGTACGATCTATTGAACACACTGTATCTCCGTCCCTCACATCAAGATTGGAATTACTGTTAAAAAAAAAAGAAACATGGCGCTACCCTGACTAAGGTCCGCTGCACTTTTTTCCGTATAGTTGCTTTGTTACAGCAAATACTTTTCTCCTTGAAGCAAAAAGGTCATCAAGAAGACACACATCATAAAAGAATTCACATGTTCTTTATTCAGTTTGTATTTTTATTTATTCATTTATTTTTAGAAATGTGCATAACGCATGCTAGACATTTTGGATGGAAACTCAGCTCATGAGTGATTGGCTTGATGTCACAATGATTTCTCTTGCATCTTCCCAGGTATCAGCAGATTTTGCACAGAAACTTGGTCTACCTAGCAACGATAGCAGACTCTAATCAGAATATGCAGTCTCTGTTACCAGCGGTATGTTATGACTGGAGCCTTTGTCAGCTTTCTTTCTTTCTTTCTTTCTTTTTTTCTTTTTTTTCTTTGACAAGAATGCTGAAGTTCTCTGACCTGAAAAAAAACATAAATAAAAAATACTTGAAACAGCTAAATTGATTAGCTTTTGTCAAATTAGATTTATGATTTGGTTTAAATCTTAAAACGTTGATGTAATATTAATCTAAATATTTATTTTCCCAAATACAAAAAAGAATCCAAAGTAAAAAGTTTATTTATTACAAAGGCCAGCTTGAACGGTCAAATACACGCACTTAAAGTGCTTTAACACACTGAGCGCACCATGAGCACTACAACTTGCCAGTATATCAGCAGTTACGTGTGTCCTGTAACTAAATGAGCCATGAAGTAATCATTCTTTTGAGCTGGTTCTTTCTGAACTAGGTTGCTTTTTTTTAATCATTTGTTGCATTTGGTTGCACTTTTACTGATTCATCTGAAGTGGTTTAATTCAATGAAACACACAGTCTCGACATACTCCTCATTGCTCTTGTTGATCGTTTGGTCTAAAGAGTTTCAATTATTAAAGGATTAGTTCACTTCCAGAACAAAAAATGTACAGATAATGTACCCAGCCCCATTGTCATCCAAGATGTTCACATCTTTCCTTCTTCAGTCGTAAAGAAATTATGTTTGTTGAGGAAAACATTTTAGGATTTTTCTTCATATAGTGGACTTCAGTGGTGCCCACAAGTTTGAACGCCCAAAATGCAAGTTTAAATGCGGCTTCAAAGGGCTCTGAACGATCACAGCAGAGGAAGTCTTATCTAACAAAAAGATCTGTCAATTTCTAAAAAGAAAAAATACAATTTATATACTTTTTAACCTCAAATGCTCATCTTGTCGAGCTCTGCAGTGTTTGCAAAGTGGACGTACAAAGAAGATGTAGGACGATTTGGGAGAAAAGGAGTTTTTCGACATGCCCTAACTGTCATGAACCGGAATACACGGTGTTCACGCAGAGCTAGACAAGACGAATGTTTAAGGTTAAAAACAAAGTATATAAATTGTTTGGTTTTTTTTAGAAAATAACCAATCATTTTGCTAGATGAGACCCTTCTTCCTCGGCTGGGATCGTTTAGAGACATTTAAACTTGCATTTTGGAAGTTCAAACTTGTGGGCACCACTGAAGTCCACTATATGGAGAAAAATCCTGAAATGTTTTCCTCAAAAAACATCATTTCTTTACAACTGAAGAAAGAAAGACATGAACATCTTGGATGACAAGGGGGTGAGTATATATATCTGTAGATTTTTGTACAGGGAGTGAACTTCTCTATTAAAGAAGTGCGTAATGGTTACATTCTCAATTTTTTTTAATACGGGCAATTATTGAACAATATGAAAAAAAAAAAAAAAAAAATCCTCTCTGTGTGTAACTGCAGATGATATCCTTCAGGTTTATGTGTCAAAATGCCTGACTAAACACAGTCGGTTATGTCTTACAAGGGTCATGACAGAATTGTTTATAATTTTAATATGTTCCTTGAGGTGTACATATAATGTTAATAAACCTTTTTTTTAAATTTTTTTAATTAAATACATTTTTTTCAACCCTCACTCTGACGCTCTAAAACGACCTGTTTTAAGGAGTGTACCCTTCAAGGTTCATCAGTAATCGGCCACTGTTATCAACAGTGTAAATGCCCCTCACCCTCACTACTGCATGTGAGTGTTTTGACAACATGGTCAAAATAAAATAATAATTTTCAGACAAAGCATTATGAAATCATTTACTTACGTTTTTTGACGCAGCCGCAGTCAGATCTAGAACCGCTTCATCTTTCAACAAATGTTTCTTTGTGAACTGCTCATGACACTGTGCCTCGTTTACACTTTTCACTGCCCCCGTAATGTATGATTGCACATTTTTGTTGAACACTGATGAAGCAACAGATTTTGGGGGGATTTTTTGTATTATAAAAGTGGTATATTATAGATACCTATGATGTAGTAAAAGGCTCACCGACCCCGGGCGAAAGGTACCCGGTAATGATACAAATACTTCAGCTAAAGTAACAAGTTCTGCGTAATATTTTCAAATATTACTAAAAAAAGTTAATACGTGTTTGGAACTTTCGCTTCAGCAAATTTTGAAGAAAAAAAGAATTAAAAACAAACTAAATTCTCATTTGCAAAATAAAAACATTAAAACAATGAATATAAGATCAAATTAGCCATCCATTTTCTTTTACATTTATGCATTTGGCAGACACCTTTTTTTCCAAGACTTACATTTGCATATTTGTTGATTTGCAACTTCACTTACGAAACGATTTACATTCAGTAAACTAACTGTTCTGCCTCTACTTGTTTTTTAAGCAAAAACAAAAACAAACTAAATGTTTGTAAATGAAAATTGGATAGTGTGACAAGAGCTTGATAAAGGTTATTGAAAATGTCTATTAACTAAGGGACATTACTATTAATTGACGTTAATAGTTCACAATCACTTCCTACAACAAGAATGGCTAAAAATAATGAAAGAAATACAGTGTGTAGATAGAACTTTCTTACTTTTCTTCTTTGTCTGTTCTTTATCTCTTTCTGTTTCTCTCTCTCTCGCTTTGTCTTCACTGTAGCCTCCCAACCCCAATCTAAACATAGGTCCAGGTGGTGGAGGTCAGTCTCTGCACTCTCAGACTAATATGAATGATAGTATGGGCACTGGCTTGCCACCCACCTCACTAATGCAGAGCCAAATGAGCAACGGTGAGACCCTCTCTGCATCCGACAGCCACTTATGTGTCTGTGCTGTGCTTGAGCTTGCTTATTTCTTTGTGAAATTTCTTTTCGCCATACTCACATTCGGTGTTTTTGCACACACCCGCGCACTCTTCCACAGCTTGACTGGCTCTTAACAACACGACGTGCCCTTTCATTTGCTCTCTTTGTGTTGTGGTGTTTTGATGAACTGAATGTGTGCTTTATCCTGACTGTGAGTGTGTGTTGTCAGGCCCCAGCCACGCTCCCACGCAGCAGCAGCCCAGCACATCCATGAGCCACGGCACGGGGCCTGGGTACAGCCACTCAGTGCCGACCTCTCAGGGTCAGGTGGCCTATTCGTCCGTGGCCTCTCGTGCCAACCTCAACATGCAGTCCAGCCAAGGTGAGCCCGGGATGGAGCTCACCTGAAAGTCCCATCCAGAAATCAATGTAACTGGATAAGAGAATGGAGGATGAGGGCTTTAAGGAAGGCTTTATTCAGTAATAATTCATGTAATGTATGCTATGTTTATGTATATCGCATAAAGGTAATGAAGCCCATCTTAGCCGAACTGAACTGCGCAACTAGTTGTAAGCCATGGATTTAAAAGCGCCCGTATGTGTGTGGTGCAAGAAAACCACAGGGTAAGTGGAACGAGCTTTGACTCATCTGTGTCGTCAGATCTCGCTAGAAAAAACAGCAAACAAGAACAAGCCCATTAAAAACACAGATATATCCAAATGCTTTATCTCGAAAACAAGACCAAATGTCGCAAATTGCCCACTTTCATATCTCCATTGACTAAATATTGTATAGCACTTCAAGAGCATACTCTGCAAAGCAGTCTTACAAAAATAAACAAAACACAATGGCTTTGTTGATGGGGTTTAGTTAAAAAGTCTTTGGTCAACACAATATTACTTTTGATGAAAATAGTAGCAAACACGCGAGATGCCATAATGTCGATATGTAGACCACGCTGTCAGTGGCAATTTCGGGAGTGAGTCATGTTCCATACACCAGTAAAACCGTAATTTGGAGGTTCAATTCTGTTTCGAAACCAAAAATCCTATAAGCACAAAATTTTTGACTAATTATGCAAATAACGTATAGTCCTACGAAGCTATTATTGTCAGAGCGTGTGAGCAGAGCATAGCAGATCAGAGAGCAGATCAGTGAACGAGAGGGTAGGGTCATTTTACCATCGTTGCCATCTTACAGCACAGTAGTGCTATCACAAACAGGAACAAGTATACTACATAGAAATCTCCTGTCGGCCCGTTATTTGAGAGGACTTTGCTTTTCTGGCGAGCATGAGCGGTACCGGATTGTAAACGGAACACACGTTCCATAGAGTGGAAAATTCAGCGGAGCGTCACGTCGTGCAGTAACAGCGGCAATAGAGGGAGAGTGAAATCTGCACACTGTGCCGCGCCATTTATTTTCAGCTTGTATTTTCGGCCGTTTTTCTCTTTCAGCCGATAATTTGCGGTAGCCGAAAATTCGGTGCATCCCTATTTAGAGGATTCATTCCTGTATTTAAATGCATTTGTCACTGCTAATATTTTATAATGCGGCCTTTGACATTTTTTTCATGCCTAGTTAAGCACAATTCATTCCATTATACTGACCAAATGATATTTTCTGTCCCATAATCCTAAACCTACCCCTTACAGAAAACTTGTTTGCATTGTTACACTTTCAGATAAACATAATTTAGTACTTTTAATCAATTTCCCCACAATATCAAAAACATTTCAGGTTTTACTATCCTTGTGGGGACCAAATGTGAATAAACAAGTACACACACACATGCACACTGATTCTTTTCCTAACTTCGCTGGGTGTTTCACTATGGGAATTGCTTTGAGCGTGACTGCAGAAGCTCCTATGACACCACGTCTTTGACAGACAGGACGATCTGTGACCAGGCTCCTCCCCACCTATATGCCAAATGCAAGGTCAGATGGACTGGATTGTGTTGAGTGACATCCTTAACAATTCAATAGTGTCGCATCAAGGCGAGCTATTCTAATCGGCCTATTGCGTATTAAATTACTGCGATAGGCGACGTCAAGTCAACTAGAGGCTTCAAGTGCCCAGGTTAGCTCTCAGAAGGTTTAATTACCTCAAACCAACAGGCTAACGTGTTGTGATGAGTCTGAAGTTTACTCACTTCTCAGCCATTATATCGATGACCATCACCCCTGCCAAAGGGAATGAGTCGGAGATTAGGGAGGTTGCATCCCACTCGTGTCCATACTCATGTGGAGTTACCATCTTGGGCAGGGATCCTCACCCCATGTGCATTGTGTGTGTGTGGGCCCGAAAGCACACTCAAACATCGTTGGGGGATCCACAAACATGCACTCACTGTGCATCATTGCCAGTAAAAACCTTAGAAAGGAGGCTGAGAGCGGTGGTGGCTAACAAGCAAGACCCATGTCTGTCCAGTGCGGCCAGACAATCTGTGGCGACTGACCATGTCACACGAGCTAGTACAAGCTGGATGGACATGATGGAAGCCGAATCCCCGGGTATGCACCCGCTGTTTAAGGGCCTGCTTGCGCAGGAGGGTGAGGAACCCGGGGACAAGGATGCAGAGGGCAATGCTAACTCTGATCTCCTCGATTTAGACATGGACGACAAAGAGGAGGAAGACAACTCCCTCGTCCCCACCCAACAGTCTATGCCTCCTAGCACCAACGACTCGGCCTCGCAAGTTGACAGTAACCTGCATATGAGGCGTGCGAGCGGGCAGCGGCGAAATTGGACCTAGCTTGGCCCGTGGCCAAAGACGCTGAAACAGTGGAGAGGGACCTTTTTGATGGAGAAAGGTCCATAAGGAAATGTCCCGTTACTGGTCTAGTCCCTTTAAGAGCAAGCTCCCTACCAAGGGGTATTCCATGTTGGAGATTCAAGTGGTGGGAGAGCTGGAGTTGGCCGGACTCTTCAGTCTTCAGTCCGGCATTGGGTTTTGTCAAGGATTTCACAGGAAAACAGACTTTAGTTCGCCATGAAACCACTCATATTCAACCTCCTCCGTTCTCTTCTCCAGGGGAGCAGAGGCTGAATTCAACGTGTCCGGTACGGGCACTTCATATGTATGTGAAAAAAACAGCAGGTTTTAGGACTTATAACCAGCTGTTTGTGTCGTGGGCTACTCCTCACAAAGGGAAACCGTTGTCTCATCAACGGTTGTCTCACTGGATCATAGAGGCTATATCTTTAGCATATAGTTGCAAGGTTCTTTAACCACCTAAGGGCTTGAGAGCCCACTCCACTCGGGGAATGGCTACATCCTGGGCTTTACTCAGGGAAGTTAGAAAAAGAACGATGGGTTACCTTACCTAAACCTGGGTTCTTTGATAACAGAGTGAGGTGTTTCACCAGCCCTTCCCTCCTTGCACGGATACGGGAAGATATCTCTCTATAATGATTTTCGGAAGGGGTTGACCTGACTGATAAAGGTGCGGCGAAGCCTGGTCACAGGTTGACCTTACTGTCAAAGGCAAACGTGGTGTTATAGGAGCTTCCGCAGTTGGTCACGCCCAATAGTGAAACACCTCACTCTGTTATCAAACAACCCAGGTTTACGTTAAGTAACCCTTCGTTTCGGTGTGCCCTTACCCTAGCCCTACCCTTGAACCTAGTCTTCACACAAAACTTTATGATATTTTAGATTTTCAAAAAAACTTCATTCTGTATGATTTAAAAGCTTCCTTATGGGTCCCAAAAATGTCACCACAAGGTCAAAATTCACCTCTATTACTATCCGTAACGTAGAAACGCACATTTTGGGAAAAATATAACAAGGGCATGTTCTTGACAGGTTTCTCGATATTCATCCAAATGCTACTGTTGTGTTGTTCTTCTACATGGATAAAAATGCCACATTAGAAATAGCTTTTGCCCCTCAGGAGAGAGATCAAACACATTCAGTTCATCAGCAGGAGGCTGCTCCCTTTCTCTGACTTTGATTTAATCCTCTTTTTAGGCATTCTTTGAATCTTTAAAACCCTGAAATGCTGCCCTCCATCCCTAACTGACAGTGTTTCTTTCTTGACTTTACCCCAGCTTCTTTTGGTTATTTGTAGAACGTCTCTGGCATCTCAGAAACTGTACTGCAAAATTTTAGTCCTGGATGTAACCTCAGTGCTTTTTGTTTACACTGTCAAGAATTTTGTTTACACTGTCATTTCAATGTTGCAATGTTTGTGGTGCTGGTTCCCATTAGTTTCTATGATGCATCAGCAAGGCACTGGACCCCATTACTCGTCCACCCCAGCAGGGGGTCAGCACTACCAGGGGCAGCAGACTGGAATAATGGGACAGGGAAACCAGGGGAACAGCATAATGTCACAAAGGCCCATGGGAAGTTATCGTGCCCCACAGCAAGGTAAGGCCTGGGACCATTATTTTATTTAACTAGTTTTCATTTTTCTGCTGTTTTCTTATGTTCATCTACTAGAAGCTGGTTATGGTTATGTTTAATTGTGCTGTAAATTTGCAGAGGTGAAAACACAAATGCTAAGTTTAGCAATTGTATTCAGCTATTTTTTTTTTCCTTTTTGATGCAATGACATTGATTTCAATACTTGTTGGAAAGTAACAGCACTCTGTAGTCTGTTGAAGCAAGGCCTAAAATTAACTCTTGGCAAGAGCCAAATGTGAGTAAAAATCAGCTTTTGTGAGTATTTGAATGAGTTGTAAGTATATTAATATGTAATCTGGTGTGCTGTGTGTTTTTAGAGTGTCTTAGAACGGTTCGCAGTAAATGCTGCTCCACATGAACGCCATTTCTCTCTAATTGCTTATTAGGGGCGGGGATCTAGCGATTCGCATCGATTCGCAAATTTCAAATATCGATTTTCTGGTTAATATAATAATAATAACAACATGATGTTGTCGGAACAAAACAGCAACAGCAATGGAGGAGGAAAAACAAATACATCCTGCCCAGAAGTTGCGTTGGACTAACATTGTCCGTCATTTTGACGGACGGGGTCATACAAATTTGTGTCTGTTTCATTTTTGTTCTGGATCCCGTGCTCTCCTGCCACACTGGAACGCACTTGCAACCAACTGGACACGGATGGGAATTATAGTTACAAGTTACAATAGATCACCCTCAGTGTAATCTGTCAAAGTGACGGACGGCCTTCAGATTTTTCCGTCACTGCTAAAAAAAAATTCGTAAATGACGGACAATTCTCGGTTAACGTGACCTCTGATCCTGCCCCATTTTTAGCAAGGGCAAGTGTTTGAAAAATATTGTATTAATTATTGATCTTTTCTTATTATGAGATGTAGGGATGTGCCCAAATAGTGAATCCTTATTCGGAAAGGCACAGAAAATGAACTACTAAATCTACTAAAGCTACTAAAAAGAAATATTTATCTGCTTGGTAGCTACCGCTAGCTGTTGCATTACAGTACATAAAATTTCATTTACTGCATAAAGAGAGTAAGGAGAGATGACTGATAGGATGATGGTGAATGATTTGCAGATCCTGAGCACCACTGACAAGCATATGGGGCCCTATTTTAACGGTCTAAGCGCATGGTCTGAAGGGCCCATTTTTGCTAGTTTAACGACGGAAAAAACTGTTTAATGATGGAAAAAATGGTCATACACCAGGCACATGGTCCAGAAAGGTTATACCTGCTCTCTTATTGAGTCACGGTGTGTTTTGGGCGTTACGTGCAATAAACCAATCAGAGTCTCATCTCCAATCGTACTTGCACCATGGCAGATTCACTATTTACATAGCAGAATTTGCAAGAGCAAAGACTGAACACTTCTCCAGAGAGGAAACGGATCTGCCCCGTGCGAGGTTGAAGTGAGCGGGCAGACCATCTACAGGACAAGCTTTCTTTATATGCACAATAGGGATGCAACGGTATAAAAATTAAAGTGACCAAAATTATCACGGTATTGCTAAAATGTGCTGGAAATGTTCAAAAAGTACTGACACATAAATTGTTTCACCCAGTTTTGTATTTAAAAACAAAAAACGACAAATAAATTGACTTTTTAGTTTGCATAAACACTAAAACAATAACATTACCAATGATGTCTGGACTTTAACTTGATTTACAACAGTTTATCTAATAACATGTTCAAAATGTTCAAATAAAGCTTTGAGAAGGTTTCATAAAGTGGTAAACCTCACATTTCAGCCTTTAAATAAGTTGTTAAGTCAAAATGAATTAAAATTAAAAAGCCCCCAAAGTATAGCACAATGAACACATCCCACATTAAAACTCAAAATATTTCATTTCCATACCTAAAATGTATATTTTACAGTCACCCTTGTGCACATTGATCATAAACACAGCTAAAAGGCTTCTTGCACAGTTTTATCACAGGTAGAATGCAAAATGTTTCAATACAAGCATTTCAGTCAAATGTAATTTATGCAATATTTCAAACATTTAACCCACGGGAGAAAATCAACCCTTCGCAAAAATCAGCTAAATTCTAGGCAAAAAAAAAAAAAGTGGATTTGGATCCTCCAAAAGTGAAATCAGATTTAACTGATCATGGGTCAAGACAAGAGTAAGGAGAGATGACTGACAAATCATGCTGGACGATTTGCTGCTCAGCAGATAATTTGCTCATATATGATCGTGTAAGATGTGAAGTCGACCGCTGGAATTTGTCAAGCTTATAATCACAAGTGGGGCTTACAAAGTTTGTAATAGCATGCGATTGCACCATGAGTTATTTTTATCGCGCCGTGCTCCAGTCTGTGTAATTCATACATGCGCATGTATTACGCACAGTACCATCAGACGACTGACTATTAAACCAAGTGTTTTTTTCTGTAAAGATAACTGGCTTGTAGTAATAGTGGAATATTTATTTGCAAAGGCCAACACCGAAGCGTAAGCTTTTTGAAGCTCCGCCCTCTTCTGTGGGAGCACCAGCTCATTTGCATTTAAAGTGACAGACACAAAATGGCACGTTTTGGCTCATGCCCTAAAAGTAGCAATTTTAACAAGCTATAAAAAAATGATCCGTAGTGTAATTTGAGCTAAATTTCATTGACACACTCTGGGGACATCAGAGACTTATTTCACATCTTGTAAAAAGGCCCATAATGGGTCTCCTTTAATTGGTCAATGGTGCAATTGTTTGGTGCCAACAATGCACCTGAACACACCTTGTTTTCAAACTAGCACACCCATGGGCAAACAGATGGCTGCTGGATGTGAAAATGATAACTGGTTCGGGCTGAAAGGAGCAAAAAAACACTTGCATTGCGTAGAGTATATGATAAGGCCCCTAATCTTGCCACTCTCTAGTATACACAGAGTACAAGTAATTGCGAATTGTGAAAACGAGTGATTGCAAAGTGAAAGAAAAAAGCAAACACGCATTCAAAAGTGATTTCAGTGCCCCATATATTAATACCGGCTATCTGATGCCCGCAATTTATATACAGTATAATTACCCAACTAAATATTTGTGAGCGAAAGCAGTAAAATATATTTTCTCCTCCAATCTCATACGTATTCCTCTTAGGGGTTCCGTCATACATGTAATTTGCTTTCCAAACACGGTATTCGGATTTGGATACATCCCTAATGTTAAGTGTAAAATATTTTTATTAGTAAGTTGATAGTTGATAATAGAAAACACTAACACTAAACACTAACCATGCTATAGACTGGTGTGTTTTTGTTTCAAAATATTGGTGCGTTTGATGTCCAGTGTGCAAAAAAAAAAATTGCTGAAAAATTGTGAATCCTGAATAAGTCTAAAAATCATGAATCGATTTATAATCGAATCATGACCTCAAGAATCGACATGAATTGTATCATGAGGTACCAAAAGATTCTTACCCCTGTTTTTTTATAATGTGCATTTTCAAAGGCAAAATGTGCCAAACATCTTTTTGATATGTAAAAAATAATTATAATAAGAATAGTTCATGAAATTGCTTGTCAACTAGAAGTTTGCAGAGGAAAAACAACAAAGCATTTTAACATGAGAAAAAAACAAATCAGACAACGAAGCATGTGAAATCATGGAAAAGGGAAGAAGTAGTGCAAGAAACAGCCAATAAATATTGGTGAGTGGAATTTGCATGTCTAGCGCCCCCCTGAATATACAGATAAATAAGATGGTGGCATGCATCCACACATTCAGGTTTATACTGAGGAGCCATTCCCTCTTCGTTCCCTCCTTCAGGGAATGTGGTTTACACACGTAACCGAGATGTTCCCTTTCAGTCAGTTACGTTCGACGTTATGTCGATAGTGGCGTATTGGGGTCCCAACAGAAAGCGCCACAACCGCTAAACTGTGTTACGAGATTTGACAATGCAGGTTCTGGGAAGCAGAAGTGTGTCTAGATAGGTGTGGTCGTAAGCCATTTCCTTCCCAACAACACCACAGGTAACAGCTAACACGGGCTACAGCAACGCAAGGTCTAGGTCTGCCTGCTCCAAGTTCACCACCTGATCCTGGAAGGGAGTGTTGGAAACTTTGGGCACATATCAAGGCCGGGGTCTCAGTATCACGTGAGAGTCAGCTGGCCCGAATTTTAGGCACATTTTGTTGACCGAAATGCCTGCACGTCTCCCACACCCTTGATGGAAGTGAGCACAGTCAGGAATGTTAAGCTCAATTCACCCAAGCAGTTCAAAGGGAGCTCTCTGTAGCCCAGCAAGGAACACAGAGATATCCCAAGAAGGGATGAGGTGCAACCTTGGAGACCTCAACCTCTTAGTGCCTCTCTGGAACCTATAAATCTCAATTTCGAGAAATTTACACTTATGACTGGTTTTGTGGTCCAGGGTCACATTAGTGTTTGTTATCTTTGGTAACACTTTCTATGAAGCCCCTATTTATAATACATTATAATAGTATTTCTAAGGCATTATAATGAGTGCATAATGCATTATAAAAAACCTTATAATATGTTATTGTCAGGGAGCTCGGGGAGCCATGGCGGAGTATACAGTCCGGGAGGCCGCTGACTTGAGCTGGGCCGCGGCCGGCGGTTCCGGGCTGAGGAAGCGGATGGAGCCTTGGATGACGTGGGGTCGTTTGGGGCGGGTCAGGCGGTCTGAGCTGTTGGTGCGGTATGTGGGGGTTCCCGGCATGGTGTGAGCCGACACGACGCGGCGTGTTCCAGAGGGGGCCGGGCCGGACGACGAGACATGTCCTCCTCCCTTATATCTCCCTGACTTCGAATTTGGAACCGTTTAAATAAAGGACGAGATTAATCAGTTCGATCAGGGGATACTCACACATGGGAAGATCCCAACGGATAGTCTCATCGTCCAGCCCCAGCTGAAAACACGCACCTAGAGCAGCGTCGTGCCAGCTCAGCTGTGTAGTGAATTTCACTTTCGCCAACCTAGGGAGGTGATATAGAGTAGTGATGGGTACTCATGTCACAGCTGACGTTATGATTCTTGGATCACGTGTCAATTACTGTGTGGTTATGAGTACATCACACAAGAAAGATGGGTGGGATCTCTAACTTGTAGAACCTCTTCTGTATTATCAACACAAGGAAGACACAAGTTGTAATAAAAATAACTTTTATTAACAAAAGATCGACAAGAGTAATCAATAACTACTAAATGAATACCATGAATGAAGAAGGAATTAAATGCATTAGATGCATAAAAAGCAAGTGATTATGTTGGGTGTTGCTATATCAAAGCTACGTTATCTGGAAAGATAAACAGTTGCTACTCTGAAACAAATAAGGTGAAGAACCTTATTATGCATCAAACAAATACGTGTAAGATTTGTTATCAAGTACAATCAGTTATATAATACCTAATGTAAATTAGAAAATCATATACTGATAATACACAACAATGCCGAGGTCTCTGGAAGAGCTTTGGAAGTGATATTTACGTTCGCTGTGGTTGAGTGAGCAGTCCGGTGGCGGCGACTTCTTCCACTGGTTGTGCTGGTGGCAGTACAGTGGGGAAAGGAGCAGGAATCTGTTTCGACAGCCTTGAAGATGAAGCGCTGTAGGATGCTGATCTCCTGGAGCACCAAGGGTCCTAAGATCTGGAACATGCAGATGTGGCCCTGGAGTAGGTGCTGAAGGTCCTCAGCTTGGAACACGCAAGCAAAAGTACCTGAAGTGAAGGTTTGCTCGCCGGAGCTTAACCTTGTTGTAATGTCTGTGTGTCTTCTGCCTCTCTGGGCTAGAGACTCAGAACTTGGTCAATCCGCTTTGTCTCTCTAGGATGGAGACTCAGGACATGCTGCATCTGTTGTTGTCTCGCTGGACGAAGACTCTGAACGTAGAGTATCTCTTTCCTCGCAGGCTGGAGGCTCAGAACGTGGTCGCATCTGTTGCTGCCTCAAAAGCTGGAGACTCGGACTTGTTATCTGTTGTTGTCTCACCCTTGTGGGTCGCAGACTCAGAACTGGTTGTTCTGTTGGTGTCTCTTGGATGTGCCGGAGACTCAGAATGGGGTGTTTCTGCTATTGTCTCACCCTTGCAGGGCTCAGACTCAGAACGAAGGTTGATCTGTTGCTGCCTTCCCTGTAGCAGACTCAGAACGAAGGTGATCTCTCACAGTCTCTTTCCTTAACAGACGGGAGACTCAGAACTTTGTGTATCTGTCAAAGTCCCCTGGACGTGCCGGAGACTCAGACCTGTGTATCCTGGTATAGTCCCTTCCCTCGTGGGTAGCAGACTCAGAACGAAGGAGTGTCTTTTGGAAGGGTACCTTTATCCTATTCCAATGAGGAGGAGATTGCAATTTCGCACTTCTCCATTTCCGTGCTGTGATTGGCTGGTTCCATCAGAGTGGAGGGACACGTGGGGGACTTCTTTCCTCCTGTGGAATTTATTTGCATAGTCCAAACACAAAGCTAGAAAAGTGTCACTGAAGTTTTATCAGTGCATTTCTCACTTCTCAAACCAAACAATCCAACAAGGGTACAGACAGGAACAGCAGGGGAACACACTCCAACATAACATTAAGATCGGACAGGGACAAAGGAACTGAATCGAACTTATAAAGGGTAGCTAACAAGACACAGACAGGTGTGGGTAATTAACCAGTGATGACTTAACAAGAAACGGAACAGGAAAGACCAAATAAGGGCACAGGAGGGCGAAACCAACAAAACAGTCCACAGGGGTGTGACAATACCTGATCTTATGGCTCTTTTAGAAATATTATTATTATTACTTGTAAGTGGTCTTTGTATGCTTTAAGTAAAGTGACATGCGTAACATGGCAAGATATGAGACTCATAATACATTATAACTATGAGGAGGTAATCATACCCTTAAAAGCTATAACCACAAATGAGGAAAAATTATAATACATTAAAACTGTTCTTATGAATACTCATGAGATGATACAACATACTGTAAGGTTTTTTATAATGCATTACACATTCATTATAATGCCTTAAGAATACCCTTATAATATATTATAAATACGGGCTTTATAGAAAGTGTTACCCTTTAATTACAATTATGGATAAAATATGCTATTTCTAATCGTTTAAAAATCATCTTGTGACATCATCTCAGGACAGGATGTGAGCAAAACAATAGAAAGGAAACAGATGGAAAGTTACCTTTCTTTGTCTTCCAGCATGGTGCTTTGCGTAAAAAATATGATTGTATGTTAAGAGAGAATTTACATGTGTGTGTGATTCTTCTGCAAAGGCCCACAATCACAATGTAATGACAATGTTAGACATAAACTTTTTTACTTTGTTAAACTTTGTTTTGTTTTGTTTTTTGGCGGTGAAGTCTTGTTAATTTATGCATAACCAGGAGCATTTAGTTAAATGGGTAAAACTTCAGTTTTGGGACCAATTTTCAGTATTAACTAGTTGCTTATTATTATGTGTATTACTAGCACATTGTCTGTTTTTTGTACTGATAAGGCACGTGTTAATACCTTATTCTGGATGACCAGATTTTAGATCCCTTAATCCTACCCTATACCTAAACGTGACAACTACCTAAATAACTATTAATAAGCAGCCAAAGTCATAGTTAGGTAATAGTTGGTCCCCAAACTAAATTGTGAGCATTAAATGCTGTTGTTCTGATTGTTAGACTGTAAATGTGACAAATAATAAATGTGACTATTAACAAGTAGCCTGGGTTCTAGTGTCATTTGGATGTTGCTGTTCTGTGTTATGTATGATTTGGATTACGTTTGAAAGGATATAGTGATATCTGGAGTTTCTGCACACTACCACTATAGTACTCCATATATCCATTTATTTGTTTATTTATTTATTGAATAAATAATAATAACAATAATAATAATTAATAATCCAAAATGGTTTATTGCAATATACAAAGCACATCTGCATTTCATATCATTCACTATGTTTTTTTGTCTTCTTCTTTTTTTTTTCTTTTTTTTTTTTTAATTGGAGAAAGGGGGTTACTATGACTGGCATAATTTTTATAGCGATGTAAATTGTTTTCTTGTTTACAGTGAGGTCGTATTAAAGACTTGCATCTAGATTTATCCAGTTCAAGATGATAACCCGCTCATCTTGAATTTAGAAAGATCCCAAGATATCTTTTGCCTACTGCTTCGGCTGCAATACATGTGTGTAGCACACGATACAGATAGACAGCTAGAGCACTTTCTCTCCCTCAGACGATCCCAAAATCTCCCGAGTCCGTTCATCTGAAGCTGCTGTCAGATCGGCTGATTAACCAACCGTGGTGTCGCCTGTCTTACAGGATCAGCCCCGCAGTACATGGGCCAGGACGAGTTCTACGGAGAGCAGTACGGACACGCTCAGAGCTCCAGCGAGCCTGTTAGCCAACAGTATTACTCAGATGGTAACCAAGCTCTCATCCAGAAAAGTTCTACGTTTATTCATTCATTCATTTCACATCACTTACCTGTTTCTGCTTTCGTTTATCTCAGAATCTTCAAGTCATGTCTTTATGTCTGTAATATATATTTTTTTTCCATTAAAAATATTGCTAAAATAGACTTGAGAACAACAAGCATCTTTAAGAGTGTCTCTATTGCCTGCAAATCCTTTTTTTTTTTGGTGTGCTGAAATTTCAGATCTGGCTTTCCTTCCTCGTTTTGTTGTTGCTGGGCTAAAAGTTTGGTCATTTGAGTCTTGAGTTTGTGTATGTCAATTCAAAGTAGGATGCACACATCCAAAATCACTTCAACAGGTGCTCGATCAAAAGAAAGCTTAGTTAAAATACAAAAAGACTGGCGTACTGTTATTTTTGCTTCCAAAAAAAAGAATGTATTTTAATGAACCACAAGCCGTCTTCAGCAGGCAAAAACACAGCAAGTATCAACACAATGAACGATCACACCCGATAAGGCCAATCAACGAATTTGTTGAGATTCCACTGTTTCATTTACATAATGTTTGAATTACATGAAAAACAAGAGTGCGCTGGTCTTTTTGCATTCCGGCCAAGTTTATTTATGTGCAAACAGTTGTCTGAATGTCTGCGAGCTGCAAGGTCAGTTTGTTCTGCATTTCCCTCCTGTTGGTGTGTACTATTGTGTTTTCCCTCAACAGGTCACGGGGAGTATTCCTATCAGCAGTCTTCCTATGGAGAACAGAGTTATGAGAGACCCTTCGACGAGTCGTCACAACACTATTACGAAGGCGGTGAGTTCCAACTCTAGTATTTTCAGGAGCAGATTGAAAAAAAAAGTTAGGGTGGTACCACACATGTTGGTAAACGTGGTTTATGGGCACTCCCCGTAGCTGTAATGGTTTTCCTATTGTACAAACTGTATTTTCTGTCCCCTTTACTCTAAATCCACACCTAAAACTACCCCTCACACAAAACTACATGAAAGTTTTAGAGGTGTATAAAAAAGAAAACACTGTGCTAAACACAATTCTAGCTTGTCGTGATGCAAAAGATGACGGGTAATGAACCACACACACTCATAAAAATGATTCTTCAACACTGTTCAGATTATTTTAAAAAATCCTTTTCATTTAACACCATTGTGTTAGGTTTCCCATTTATACAATTGCATTGTGTTAAACTGACTTGAAACAGTTGCGTTTTGGTACAACTCAGTATAACTCAATTAATTTGAGTTGAGAGTACATAAATTATTTTACTTGTGTAACTAGGAAGTGGATTTCCCCTTCCCATCATGCTTTGTACAAAGAGAGTAAATGTTGAAATAAAATGTTATTTTATGCATTTTTTAATTAAGATGATACAATTGGGAGACTTGTTAATGTTTAATGTTCTTTAATGTTTGTATTTAAAACAGTTTCTGGAGAGTTCATGTTTTTGGGGGTTACCATTGTGGTGAAGTGTAGAGCATGAGCTTGGGTTGAGGACCTGCTAACGTGAATTTAAGTTGTTTTATTAATAAAATGAACAACTACTTTGAGCATGCCAAGGAAAGCCATCTTATGGCTAATGCCTGAAGTTAAGCACATCAAATGTATAATTGTTTGAGTGTAGAAGGATTTCTGCCTGGTTATTTGTTTTCCAGTTAAATGTTTTAGTTTGAGCATAAAATAATCAAATAACGTGTATCAATTTCATTTAAACTATCTTTGATCAAATTGAGTTGGACCAACTCAATTACATTTCATTGCATGAATTTAATTTTTATGAGTTGGGGTTACACATATTTATTGGATGGAAATCCTGCCCTTAATTAAATTGGGTTCATCCAATGAATTATTTTTTTGAGTGCAAAAGCTCTTGATTCAAATGCCGGTCCATGACAGATGCTGCATGCATTTCCTTCACAAAGAAGAGAAGTTGCATAGCAATGGACCACATCTACTTCTACTCTCTTTGACTTTGTTTCCAGCACTTTAAGGGCATCTCTGCCCTGCTTGGATTGTGTAATGTCTTTCACTGGCTGAGAAGGATGTATGTCTACCTGCCACACCTTTTCAACATGATGATAACACGGAGAACCACTTTTGACACGACTCTGCCAGAGTGGCCTGATCAAGGTAAACGGTGCAGGTACTGTATTCATGGTAAGGATGCTCTTGCTGACGTTGGATTCCATTGTGTGTAGAGCTGATATGGCTTGTTTACCACAGTTGTCACATGGCTGTTTTCAGGATGCAGTTTGAAGGCTCATGTTCACATGCGTGTTTATAGACGGTTTCGAGTTTTCGCTCAGTGCACACTCTAACTTGGGATTTGCCAGTAGTTTAGAGTGAGCATTAACGTCTTGATATTTGTGATGTATATACTTGTTGACACTACATAGCACATAGGAGATTTAAAGGTACCTGGAATTTATCCTTCGGTTAAGACTGGGTTGTCTCTTTTCCCCTGTTTTGTTCTCTCAAATGGCCTTTTCTTCTCCACTTTTTCATACAACAAAGAAGCAGAGACCTTTTTTGTGTGTGTTTACTAGTTTGATGTGGAAGTGTGGCAGGGCCAGGGTTCTCTGTAGTGCCTACTTCTTGGGGCAGTGTTCAAAACATTAGTTCCACTGCCTCATCATTTTTTTCTATTACTCCTCATAGAAAAAAAAAAAAAAAAAAAAAATATATATATATATATATATATATATATATATCATAACACAATACACATTGCCAAGGACAAAACCTCTAGGGTTTTCCACCTCTGGCAGTCAAGGAGTTTGTCTCTAACACTAATCAAACCTGAAAAAGCTAATCAAAGTCTCCAGCACTAAAATTCCTACACTGAACATTGGACTGAGAAAAAAAACTGAGAAAGTCCGAAGTTTACTTGGTGCAATTTTATACATACCTTATGTCAACTGTCACACACCAGGGGCCTCATTTATAAAGCGTGCGTAAGCACAAATTTGATCTCAGACTGTGCATTGAAAGCCACGGGAACGTTCATATTTATAAACGCAGTCTTTCGCGTGTCAAATTGGAGTACTGCAGGTATTTGGAAATATAAGCAGCAACCATGATGATGATGATGATAATAATAATAATCGTATTAGGGATGTGCATTTTGGTTTTTTTTTTTTTGTTTTTTTCTTACACTGGAAAACTGTTAACAGGCAAGATAAGAATGTTAAAAACTAAATTAGATTTAAAAAAGACCCGTTAATAATGCCATAAATGTGCTAATATCACCATAAACAGAACATGAGTTTTGACACGTCACCATGCATCTGCCGCACTTTTGTGAACGGAGAAACAAATAAAATGGTATATAATTAAATAAGTTTACACGAAATATGTAAGCTGATTTATATTTATTTTGTTTCATTTTTACTTACATAAAACAAAAGAAAAAAAAAAAACTGTCAGACAAATAAGCAATACATATCTTCAACATATCTGTTGAAGATATTACACATTTCTTTTTCTATTGCCCTTTTTCTTTCATTTTGGGTTGACTTTAAAATAGACCTAAAACAAATTAAACAAAGCCCTTCATTTAGAACCTCATGATATTTTTGTTTTCAAAACCCATCTTTTTCTGACGAGCCTATTTACATTATGAATCTGTTAATTATCTTAGCACAGATTTACATTCATAAGTCAAAAATGATTCAAAAGAAACCATCATATATTACCTTTTGTAAAACTGATCTTAAAATATACTTTCTAATATGAGATCACAAAATAAGAAGCTTATAAAAACAATACAAATTCTAAAGCTTTTCAACTTTATGTAACTGCATTTTTTTATTTATTGTTTTTATTTATTTATTTTTTTACATTATTTTTTAATTATTTTTTTTTGGTTGTTGGTGTTGTGGTTCTGTTTTGCATGCTTTGAGATGTGAAACGCTGCCTGTGTTTGCTGTGCTTCCGTTATCCGGAATGTTTTCACAATTTCAAGATCATTTGCGATTTCTAAATGTCACATCTAGAAGAGAGGCGTACACACAAGTTTTTGTGTGCACATTCGTTTTCTCTGAATCGCACTTTTGAGAAATGATCTTAGCACAAATTTAGGACGATTTACATGCAACTTTTTATAAATGAGGTGTTCAGAAAGGATGAGTTACTGACAGTGACTCATTCCCTCATCATGGCTACATATGATAATGTAAATGTTATATTTAGTCAAAAATGATGCTTGTTTTTTTTTCCTTGAACCATTTTAATATCTTTGCAAAAAGTTACCCAACATGTTATTTAAGGTCGTATTGCAAATGACTGGCATTGAATAAAAAAAAAAAAGAAAAAAAAAATATTGGGATGTCGTAAAAACTACACTGTTTGACATGATTTGCTATATTTGCAAATATAGTTATTAAAATAATTGCATCACACATACCTTGTGATGGCATATAGATGCTGAATCAAATTTCTTTAAATCTTTCTTTACATATTTTCAATTGCTTTGTTACATTTGCTATATTTTCATATTTAAAAGATTTTTTTTTCTTCCACTGTCCTCTTTTAAAATGTTGTATTGCTACTTATTTTAGCGATGCAACATTTTATTATTTCCTGAATAATATTGACAATCGATTGAGCAGACTATCAGGATAAACCAAACTTGCACAGAGATGTTAGAAAGGACTTTATTGACAGGTTTGGAGTATGCAGGTGAGTAAATATCCAAGTCAAACGGAGTAAGTGATGGTGGACGGAGAATGATTTGGAAGTCTTTGCAGGAACCAGGACTTGGAGGTGACGAGGAGTGCAGGACGTGACGGGAACAGGGAAGAGCACACGCCTAAACGTAGACCGGTGAGTATCCAGGTGAGTAGCAGGTGATGAGAGGATCGAGAGTAGCACAAGTAACATTCTGTAGCCACTTTTCGAGGCCACAACGAGCAACTGCGAGGTGTGCTCTTACAGTGCTGCTGATGAGGGAACAGGTGAGCATGATTAGTTATGATCAGGTGACTGTGAGCGCTGAGTGCTGGTGAGTTGCTGGAACAGTGCATCTCCAAATTCAATTCAATTCAAATTTATTTGTATAGCGCTTTTCACGATACATATCGTTGCAAAGTAACTTTACACCAAATTAAAGTTTTTACAATATATGTAGTAGTAGCTTACTAGTGGTGACTGTCAAGTTGATGTACATATGGCCGAGATGTATGGTAAAGATTAGTTAATGACGTAATCAAACAGACAAAGAACATTATAAATTAATAGCAGAATTCAGTAGTGCTGTATGTTTTCAGGGTTGGCATCATCTGAAGTCCTCTGAGGGGTTGGCATCATCTCTTCTTAAGTGTTCTGGATCCACACTGGAGCTTGTCAATTCCTAGTTACCATGGGATGTCAATCCCTTGGCAGAAACAGAGAACAAATAGGAACATAATTAGTGTAGCTGCTGTTCAAACTAAGAAAAGAAAGATTTGTTCAACCAGAGCTAAAAGATTAATAATGAACATTTGATCAGATATAGCTGCAGGAAAAGTTTATGAGATGCATTATTTGAATACCTGGCTAAAAAGACAAGTCTTTAATCTAGATTTAAACAGAGAGAGTGTGTCTGAACCCCGAACGTTATCCGGAAGGCTGTTCCAGAGTTTGGGTGCCAAATGTGAAAAAGCTCTACCTCCTTTAGTGGACTTTGCTATCCTAGGTACTACCAACAGTCCAGAGTTTTGCGACCTTAGGGAGCGTGATGGATTGTAGTGTGGTAGAAGACTAGTTAGATATGCATGAGCTAAACCGTTAAGTGCCTTATAGGTAAGAAGTAATATTTTGTGGAACCTAATAGGTAGCCAGTGCAGAGACTTTAAAATTGGGGTAATATGATCATATTTTCTTGACCTGGTAAGGACTCTAGCAGCTGCATTTTGGACTGGAGCTTGTTTATTGAAGATGCAGGACAGACACCTAGTAGTGCATTACAGTAGTCCAGTCTAGAGGTCATGAATGCGTGAACTAGCTTTTCTGCGTCAGAAACAGGTAACATGTTTCGCAGCTTGGCAATGTTTCTAAGATGGAAGAATGCTGTTTTTGTAACATGAGAAATATGATTTTCAAAAGACAAGTTGTGTCTAATATAACACCCAGACTTTTGACTGTAGTGGAAGTAACTGTACATCCGTCTAGTTGTAGACTGTAAGCCAAGAGATTCTGTGTATTGTTTTTTGGTCCAATAAGTAATATCTCTGTCTTATCTGAATTTAATAGGAGAAAATTATTGGTCATCCAATCTTTTACATTTTTAACACACTCTGTTAACTACGATAATTTAGAAGTTTCATCTGGTCTTGTTGAGATATATAGTTGAGCATCACAATAATATCATATATCAATATCAGCATAACAATGTAAACTAATCCCGTGTTTTCTAATATTATTACCAAGGGGCAGCATGTATATTGAAAATAGTAGAGGACCTAGAACAGATCCTTGTGGCACTCCATACTTTACTGGTGATAACTGAGATGATTCCCCATTTAAATAAACAAAGTGGTAGCGATCGGACAGGTAGGATCTAAACCATCTTAAAGCCTGCCCTTGGATACCTGCATAATTTTGTAGTCAATCTGTTTTAATATGTCATGATCTATAGTGTCGAACGCAGCACTAAGATCAAGTAAAACTAGCAATGAGATGCAGCCTTGGTCTGACGCAAGAAGCAAGTCATTAGTGATTTTAACAAGTGCAGTTTCTATGCTATGATAGGGCCTGAAACCTGACTGAAATTCTTCATAGATCTAATTTTTTTTGCAAGAATGAGCACAGTTGAGCAGATATAACTTTCTCTAAAATTTTAGACATAAATGGAAGATTAGAAATGGGTCTATAATTTGCCAGTTCACTAGGGTCTAGCTGTGGTTTGTTAATAAGAGGCTTAATAACCGCCAGCTTGAATGGTTTAGGGACGTGACCTAAAGATAAGGATGAGTTAATAATATTGAGAAGCGGTTCTTCTGCCACAGGTAACAATTCTTTCAGTAATTTAGTGGGTACAGGATCTAATAGGCATGTTGTTGGTTTAGACACAGTGATGAGTTTATTTAGCTCTTCCTGTCCTATAGCGGTAAAGCACTGCAGTTTTTCTTTGGGTGTGATAAAAGAAGTTGACATATTAGACAGTATAATCTACATTGGTTATTGTATTTCTGATGTTATCTATTTTATCAGTGAAGAAATTCATAAAGTCATTATTATTAAACTGTAAAGGAATATTTAGTTTGGTTATTTGTTAATCTAGTCACTGTGCTAAATAAAAACCTTGGATTGTTTTGGTTATTTTCTATGAGTTTGCAGATATGCTCAGCCCTAGCAGCTTTTAAAGCCTGTCTATATCTGGACATACTGTTCCCTTTCTAGGAACTCGAACTGCATCCTCTAGAGCCTATGACGTCACTGCCAGCACGACTCGTCGTCGTTGGCGCGTCATACCAGTGCGACGGCATAGTATGAAAGGATGCCGGTCAAGCATATCTTCCTCTTCTTCATCTTCAGTGACTGCTTTGTTTGAAGCTGCATCTGGTAAGAACGCTATTCTATATATTACCATGACAAGCACTGGCAAGACGTTCAAAAGGTGTGCCAATCCGTGTCCGTGTTATCTGACACCTGATGACACAAACGATTTGTGCGTCTTTTGTTTGGGTGAAGAGCACGCGCACGACGTTCTCGAGGGAACGATCTGCGTGCATTGTGAGCGGTTTTCTATGAAAAAGCTCCGCTCTCGTTTGTCTCTCTTCTCGAGGGGAGAGGGACAGCCATCTGCTCCCTGGGACTTAGGACCCGCCGCTGCTGAGGCACAGAGGAAAATGGGCTTATGGGGATCGCAGATGACCTCGCTGACGAGTTGAAAAAGGGGCTTTCCCTGGCTCACTCGTCAGTCACGGACGAGAGTGAGCTGCTGGAGGATGACGCTATTTCTCTGACGTCATCCGATCCAGCAGCTAGTGCTCTACTGGCTCCCAGCCAGGAAGAACAGGAGATGTTTGATGAGGATGAGGATGTTGAGACTGAGTCCCCCCATTCCTCCTGCCCTGCGTATGAGGAGCTGCTTGAGGTTATGGAACGCACCACGGCAAGACTGGACTTGCCATGGAAGCGGTCCAGGAAGATGGCACCTCGTGGTCGTCTAGACGAGCGCTCTCTTTCTGATCATAGCCCTCCAGCTCAGGTGAGCCTTCCATTTCTCCATTTGGAGATCGAGAAGTCTTGGAAAAATCTGTTTTCTTCACGCATCCATAATTTCAGCATTCTAGCTATGCCAATATTGAAGAGATGTGTGAAAAAGGATATGAAAAGATGCCTGCCATTGAAGAGATGCTAGCTAGCTATCTCTCCATAGGTGAAACATCTTCTCTTAAGGCTCCCTTCTTGCCATCCAGACCCCTTCAGGCAACATCCCATCTGAATGGCAAGGCCTACACAGCAGCAGGTCAGGCTGCGGCTTCTTTGCATAGAATGTGCTGCAACTCGAGTCGAAGGAGCAAAAAAAGCAAGACCTGAGGGAGGTTGTCCAGATAAAACGTTCTCAACGCTCTCGTCCTGGTCAGAGTAAAACCTAGAAAAATCTACTCACCTCCTTCTGTGGGTGTTAACATCTACCCTCATCTTCCTTTTCCTAATTCTCCTACTTAACCCTGTTCTGCAGTCCCTAACTGGACCTATGATATCTTTGGTTAGTTCTATGTCTATAGAACAACCTACTGATGGTCTGGACAACCAGCAACAAGCCGGTTCCATGGTTTGGTGAGTTCGATCCATTCTCGTCTTTTATTATCAGTTATGTTGTTCACTAACTATTCTTTTTCTCAGCATTTTTTGGACCTGCTTCTGATTCCTAGGTTTGGATCCTGGCGAGCATCTACCTGCTGGAATTGGAACCTCTCACTGTCACGGGCTGGTTGACAATTTCACCCATCAGCACTAGATCCAGGTTGAAGATAGCCCATTTCTTCGGTTTCATACCTTCTGGACCAGGCAGCTGAGCGCCTGGGGCTCTGCGGGGTCCCTTAGCCATCAGGTCCTCAGTATTATGCTGCGATTTTGGGATGTGTGGTTCCCCCATTTGGTCCCCTGGCTGATGTTGCTTTATACCAGTCGGATTATGTTACTCAGTTCTTACCCCGAGGGGTTTGAACCATTCAGGTGTTGCTGCGGCGCTCCACCTAGCCTTTTGAGTAACTTTCCAGTCTTACCTGTACTGCCCTCAGGTTGAGCTCGAAAGTGCTCCCCTTATTGTAAGGATTTTGTCATGAGCATTTTCCTCACATCTTGCCAGGGGGATCCATCTCAGCTATTTATTAACAATGGTGAGCCTCCTCTATTTAAGCTCTGCCTCAATGATATCAGGTAGTTTGGCCGCTTGTTGCCTTCCCTGATAAGCTGACTGTATCTGGCCGAGCATTGCTATGGAGGGTCCCCTATTTACTAAATGAACTCTTCTAGGTGACAGTTGCAGGTTGTAGGCCTCTTTCGGCCTCCCTACTATACTGGTCTCCTGTTGGTTGAGCCTAAGCAATGCTCCCCTCACCTTGAGGGTCACCTTTGAGCATGACCGCTCCCAACTAAGTGCTGGAATCATCTCTTAGTGAACTTTTCCAGGTAACAGTTGCAGGTTGTTAGGCCCCCTTTGGCCTCCCTGCTATACTGGTCTCCTGTTGGTCAAGCATGAGCAATGCTCCCCTCTCTTTTGGGGGTTACTTTTAAGCATGACTGCTCCCAACCAAAGCACTGGAGATCGTCTCTTACTAGTGAGCTCTTCCAGGTAGCGGTTGCAGGTTGTTAGGCCTCCTTCGGCCTCCCTGCCATATTGGTCTTCTGTTGGTTGAGCCTAAGCAATGCTTCCCTCATTGTTGAGGGTCATCTCTGAGCATGCCCCCTCCAAACTAAAGTGCTAAAGATAACCTCTTACTGCTGTGCTCTATTAGGTAACAGCTGCAGGTTGTTAGGCCTCCCTCGGCCTCCCTGCTATACTGGTCTCCTTTTGCACCTGAGCAATGCTCCCCTCACCTTTGAGGGTCACCTTTGAGCATGACTGCTCCTAACCAAAGTGTTGGAGATCACCTCTTACTACTGAGCTCTTCTAAGTAACAGTTGCAGGTTGTTAGGCCTCCCTCGGCCTCCCTGCTATACTGGTCTCCTGCTGCACCTGAGCAATGCTCCCCTCAACTTTGAGGGTCACCTTCGAGCATGACTGCTCCTAACCAAAGCGTTGGAGATCACCTCTTACTACTGAGCTCTTCTAAGTAATAGCTGCAGGTTATTAGGCCTCCTTCAGCCTCCCGGCTAAATTTTTGCCTCCTTCTTGGTTGAGCCTAAGCTATGTTCCCCTCGCCTTTGAGGGTTACCTCTAAGCATAACCACTCCCATAAAGCACTTGGGGTTACCTCCTACTAGTGAGCAATCTACTAGGCGCCAGTCGCAGGTTGTTAGGCCCCCTTTTGGCCTCCTTTCTATGCTGCTCTCTCTCTGTTGGTTGAGTTTAAGCATGCTCCCCTCACCTTTGAGGGCCACTTTCAAGCATGGCTGCTCCCAAACAGGCTCTTGTGATTACTAGGCAACAGCTATAGGCTGCCAGGCCTTTCTTCTGTCTTCCTGGTAGACCATCCTTCTTATTAGGTGAGCGTAGGCGATGCTCTCCTCTTCACTGGGGATCATATTTGAGCATGTCCACTCCCTGCTGAGTACCAGCCTTCCGCTCTTTGCCCTCCATTAGAGAGCAGCCGCAGGTTGTTTGACCTCTTTTTGCCTCACTGGTTGAGCTTAGGCATTGCTACCCTCTTTTGGGGCTATCTCTAAGCATGTCGCTCCTAATTGAGCATCTGTGACCATCATTTGTTGAATCCCTCGCTCTTTCAACTCTGTTGAGCAACAGCTTCAGATCGTTAGGCCCTTTATGCCTCCCTGTTAAGCTGCTCTCCTTGTTGAGCATATGCAGTACTTCCTCACCTTGATGGGAGAAGTTTCTTTTTTCATACCGCTCCCAACTGTGTGTTGGGATCATTGCTTCCAGGTCATTCGATCCCTGAGCTACCATTTTGTAACAAGTTCTGTTGTGTATTCACATCGGTTATGTGGACCGCTTGCTGCCGCCCGATGTGTTTTCCTCCGTCACACTGTGTACGGAGGTTGTACTGCCCCATTGGGTATTAAAAACCCACTGGTTCTGGAGAGTCAGCAGCCTAGGTCATTAGTCACCTCATGGCTGCTGAATACTCACCTTGGTCTGAGACCTTGTACAGTCTCGTTTCTTAAAACGGTGCTTGTTATAGCCCATTACATTTTCACCTTCTGCAACATTGACCTGTGTAAAGGCTGCACTGACCAAATCTGGTCTGAAGGACCCTTGGTCTCCTGGAGTTCTAAAATAACAGTCTAGATCATTAGACCTCTCTGTCTTCCTAACATTACATAGGCTTGGCAATGCTCCCCTTGCTGAGGGTCTTCTGTGAGCATGCCACTCATAGACAGAATATGCAAATACTTCTATTAAAAGAGACCTCCGCTCCCTATGGCTTTGGCCATGCCAGGTTGTAATCCCTATGGGGTAATAATCAGCCTTCTTGCTCCCCTCAGGGAATGAGGGTCTCCTGCGTGCATACTGTTCCCTGTTGAGTAATTGTAATCCCTCTTATCCTAAGAGAAGCTGGATTCATCTGTTGCGGGGCATTCCATCGGGGCAACTCGGCATTGAGCTCCTTAATGCTCCCCTTATATTAAAGGGTCACTTGAGCACGATTTTTCTCCTTGAAAGCATGGAACCTCCCTCTAGTCGGGATTTGTGTTCTCTGCTTTCCAGAGCCTCTTTATGAATGGTATTTCAGTGTCCAGGTTAACTGGGCACATTCTAAAATCCACGCTGTGGTAAGAACGCACACTAGCATCTTGCGTTCTTTCTAAAATCCTGTATGGTATGGATTACGCGTTATCTTTGTACCCTTTTCCTGAGATGCTTGGCCCCAATGCCCGGGCCACACTTGACTCAAGTTTGCGTGGGGCTGTGGATTTGTAAATCTATCTTTGGTGGCAGTAAGATCAATTCCATACGATATAATTAAATCTAACATATTATTAAAACAAAGAACCCTAACAGAACTTCTAAGTATAGAGTAATTGCTGAATTTGTTAAGGTTCAGAAGGGCTGTACTTATTAATGCTGAGTACTGTAAATCATTTAAAATTTAAATTATTTCTTAGTTTCAGTGAGCACTCTAGCAGCTGAAGCTTAGCGATTGAGCCTGCAGGACATCCACTCAATAAGGCATTACAGTGATCTCATCTTGAGCTCAAGGTTGAGGTTTGGTATCTTTGTAATTGGCACGGCACAAGGAATGTACAGAGATCGCATTCAAATAAATAGAATGCATTAAATAGCATCGAACGTTATACACCGGCCCCAACGTCTCTACTTTGGTGGCGTTCATCAAATAATTTGTTGATGCACTACACAAGAACGAATCGACGATAGCCATAAGGAACTGGAATTTAAACCAGAATCAATCTTTCTTTCCTTACCCATTTGTCTGTTCATTTTTCTTACATTTGCTGAGTGGTCCAATTACACAACTTCATGATCTGCCAAAAAGGAACATGAATTAGAAAATCAATAGACATCACAATCATCATTATAGCAGGCTTGCAAATGTCATGTAGATTATAAAAGACTAGGAGTGTATGCAGTTCCCCCTTCATGTATGATCTCAATAATGTTTCAGGAAACTCTCAGTACAGCCAACAGCAGGCGCAGTACCAGCAGAGCTCTGGGGCGCACCAGACGTTCAGCCAACAGCAGTACCCGTCCCAAGCCGGCTACAGCGCTCAACCTCAGGGATACGGTAAGCGACCACATCAAACCATCCAGGGTTAAACTGTATTCGGACCGATTTCATCATTCCGTGTGAATTGATCTCTACAGATAATATGCAGCAAACTGACTTCTCCCTTTTTGGCTGTGAAGGTCCAGGGCAGGGCAGCTCTTCCCAATATCCTCAGTATCAGCAGGGCCAGAGTCAGCAGTACCCGTCATACCGCTCCATACAGCCAGGACCAGCCGCTCAGTCACAGAGGTCCTACCCTTTTGAGCAGGTGAGCACTATTACTGTCCTGTAGAGGTGACAAAGCATTATGTTCTGTAAGCATCCCAAACCCAGCCCAGCACTGAAAGGGATTCTCAACGCATAAGACGTGCGTTCATTTTTGGAACGCACCTTTTTGCCCACTCAACCACACTTGAGTACATAATGACCAAATTTGTTTTAATCAAAAAGCTGTCGATTCATTCATGGCAATACCACAACAGTCACATTTCTGATGCCTTTTATTAAATGTCTATATATTTTTTCTTTATTTTTCTCTGTGAAGGGTCAGTATGGAAACTATCAGCAATAAAGAGACCGAGGAAACATGGGTAATGTTTGGGGCAGTTTTTTGTGTACATCCCTCTTTACGCTGAACGACGGAAGAACAGAGGATTCTCCACCAGCCCTGACTCACAGGCTTGCTGCGGAATCAAAATCAAACTCTATAAACGGTGACCTTTTCGAGTGATAAACAAATGACATTTGTTACCAGGGTCTGGAGGTTATTTTTTAATCCTACTTTTGTCATACAGGATAGCTTATTTTCTATACCAGCACACTGAAGTCTCAGATACTTTTGATTTTTTTTTTGACATCATTTGTTTATTTTGCACTTTAAGTTTTGCTGATTGTCTGAATGGATGGCACAAATGGAAATAATGATCTACCACAGATATCTGTTTTTATTTTTTAAATTATTTTGTTTCATTTATTTATCGAAGGGAACGCAGACAAAGAGCCAAAGTTCAGATTTACTCGTATAATATGTTGTATATAGATTTCTTTTTTGGAATTCTCATACGTATATTTATTTTTCTGTATAGTATGATCTTCTTCAACAGTTTAATGCGTGACATGACGGCATGGTGTTGTTCTCATCGTGTTTTAGGGGACCGAGTGTTTAGAATGTAGACATTTTCATGCCTTACACTGTATACTGTATCATATGAACAAATGTTCGGGTGATTTATGAACTCTAAAACCTAAAAAAAAAAAAAAAAAAAAAACCTTTTTAATGGTAGTTACAGATGGATTTAGCACACTCAAAAACTGTGGCAAATTGAAATTAAAGATAATTATGACTGGCTGTTAAACAGCTTTTATACCATATTGCACAAACAAACTGTGACAATCGCGGGATACTCGTGTTTATTTAGCTAAATGTATTGTTTATCTATAGTTTGATTACTGATATTGAGTATGCATATACAGTACGTAGTATACACACTTGTGTGAAAACATCTAGTTACCACAATTGTAAAGACTTTTGTGATCATTTAAACAAATATCTTCAAATATCTCCATCTTCACTGTTCTGTAATATATGGACTTTTTTTTTTAATTGGTAAAAATAAAAAATAAATGAATTTCTATCCCTGTCCTTCACCGTTGCACTGGTTTCCTTGTGTTCTATAACAGTCTAAGGATTTTTTAAACTTTGTGCAGATAAGCACAGGTCAAGCTGCCGCACCAAACAGAATTCCAAATTACACGCTGAAGACCGTAGTCAGTCATGTACTCTATTAGATTACACATTGCGTGTACGATATTACGTTTACGTAATATGACAAAACATTTAAAAGGGACAAACTACATTCCATTGCTTTTTCATTCTATTTTATCTTATCCATACTCAACATGGAGAGAACATCAAAAAAAAAAAGTCAAATGGAATATATTTATACACAGAAATATTTACAATGTGGGAAGTTTATGAAATACCTTCAAAATAAAATAGTTTGAAAATAGGCTATTTACAGGATTTCATCAGTGGGTAATCCATGTGAATTTGTACAATCTCGGTGTTCTCGTATTATCTGACCGCTAGGTAGCCTACTTATCGGAAGCAAATTGGAGTTTGTTTGGGTAACGGCTGTTGCTCTTAAGAGGAAGCAGAGAGGGAAATAAGTGCTGCCAGTCACATTTTTTAGTAATGAATCAAATGTAAACCAAAGAAAGAAAAAGAGAGAATCCCTGAAAATTTTTGCCATGTGTTCAGCCATGTCATATCCAGACCAAACGTGACAACAATCTTGTACATTTGTCCTAAATGTTCTTGCATTATTGATTTCATTGGTCAACTCACCTGCCGATTCTGCCCTCATTCAGTGAAATCACTTTGACAACAGTTACATTGTAAAACTGCTCAGAAAAATTGAGAAAATTATCCAGTAAAAAGACATTCTTGCATTTTTTTACTCTTTCTATTGACTGTTGTAAGCAACAAATGAAAATCAGGAAGTGTAACAATTGTTTATTTGTTTACCATAAAAGTTAATGGACAAAAAAGATTTACAGCAAATGCCTCTCCTTAAATATTAAAGGGCTCATCGGATGCAAAACTCAGTTTTACATGTTGTTTGAATATATATGTGTGTTGACAGTGTGTGTACACAACCACCCTATAATGATAAAAATCCACGCAGTGGTATTTTTGTAATCTTTATAAGAAATACCCCCTTTTTCAAACGAAGCCATTCTCAGCTTCTTGTCGGTGTGACGTCACACAGACCAAGGCCACTCCCAAGATAGTTGATTGACATGACCGTCTTACCTTAGACCCGCCCTGACTGAGCTGAGCGAGCTGTGAACTGTTCGACTCCGGCCGCCATCGTGTCGACTCAGGGGTGCAGGGGAAGACAAGAGTCTCCGATTGAGTGATTGAGGTGTTCTGTTGTTGGATGTAATAACGATCATAGCAGTTGTCATTTACTCCCAACATCTGAAATGCTGAAGATGCAGACGATTAATGCTACTTTTGTTTTAGAAGGGAATGCGCCTGGCGATCTACGTAAATGCATCTATGTTTGTGCGAATCATTCGTGATGCAGCTCTACCTACAGCATAAGTGAGCATATCTGTGTTTTTTATGCATCTTTGCAAATCGCTTTTCTTAATAATGTGCTAGTTAGCAAGTTTCCCGGCTAAATACGCCTAACGTAAACAGACCAGCTCCTCACCCCACAGAAGCACAGAAGAGAGGGGCAGGGTGAGCAGAGCTCATTAGCATTAGCAAGGAACATGCAATAAAACAGCTCGCTCTGAACAGGGCTGATTTTGACAAGGTAAAAAGGGTGGTGTTTTACACTTCCACTGACAAATTTTAACCAAAGTATGTTACAGACCTCTCATTAAGACCCTAAAGAATCATATCAGCTTGTGGAAAATGGGCATCCGATGACCCCTTTAAACAATCAGACGAAAACATACTGCACATCTTGCTGAGGGTTTTTAACTGTAAACTCGTTGACAAAATTATTTCCATGAGAATTTAAATTTCAGTCTTAAATTTAAATTTTAGAAAGTGTCCTGCAGACCAAAGAGGTTCAGTTTCATCTCTGCATTCATTTTGTCACACTTTTCCTGTTCTGGTTATATGCTCATGCTAAACTACTGAAAAAAAAAAAACAAACAACAACAAAAAAAAAAAATACAGTAACTTAATAAGCACAGCCAAATGCATTAACCTTTCATTATATATTGTGCAAGCATTGCAAAACAAGCAAAACATGCACAAACGTGAATACTGAAACCAAATACGATTTTCCCAAATGTGTACATTCATACTGATATGTCTGACGTCTGTGAGCAGAAGATTCTAATGTTTTTGACGAGTGAGGCGCATACTGAATATGAACTACAAGTGAATGACCATACAGCAGCCGCCTCCATGGGGTTCAGTGTCTTGCTCAAAGGCACAATGATGAGAAGATCTGTCTCTCAATAAATCTCACATTTTTAGATCATCACACCTCATGTAAAAACATCACATGGCATAACTTGTGCACTTTCTGGTTCAATACAGCAGACATTTAAAAAGCTTGAGATGATCAATGTTTCTCTCCACAGTCACGGTATGTATTTGAATGTGAACAGGTTTTAAATGCCCAAAATTTTGATTTTAAGATATTGTTATGGTTGCTATATGTGTAACCTCCTTTCACATTATAGTCAGGGTTGGGAAAGTTACTTTTAATATGTATCTTGTTTGCTTACACAAAGGTTTGTAACTTGTGGAATACTAATACAATATGTAACACAAAGGGTCCTCTAGAGAAAAATGACATCTACCAAACATAGGATTTGTTTTTAATTTTTGGGCATACTATTTTGGACACATAATTTATTTATTTTTTTATTTTTTTTAACATCTCAGTTTCCACATTACTTCTTAAAGGAAAAAAAATGCAGACGATCTTTGCAAATTTAAAAAAAACAACAACAACAAACAAACAAAAAAAAAAACAAACATGTATTCTGTTACTGCCCAACCCTGATTATAATGGAAATACTCCATTGCTGTCCTTTAGAGAGACATGCTCATCTATGTTTAATGTGTAAAAACACATCTTTCAAGCTCTCCTTTGCTAAGTCGTGCTACAAAACGTAGGCTCTTCCTCACTGTCCAAATGAGACGCTTTCAAAGCTGTTACACTGACTTCCTCCTGAAGCGTGGCAGGTCTCTGAAGCTGAGCCCAGGAGAAAGCGTGCTGCCTGGAGAGGACAGAAGCGTATTGTTCCTGGTGGACGAGCCGCCTTGAATCTTGTAGGAAACAGAGTTGTAGTACACAGAGTTAATATTGCACTCGGGGCACTTGTTTTGGGACGGGCCGGAGCCGTCGCAGAGACCCAAGCGACAGCAAACGCAGCTGCACAGCAAGCTCAGTCGGGACCGGGACCGCCCGCGCTCCTCTGCCGGGGACAGGATGAGGTTGGTGCAGCTGGTGCCCTCCTCTATGGGCAAGAACAGGTTGCTATGGCAGTGATTGTCCTGCCCCAAACTCACGGCCGTAAGGTTACGACCCCTCTTCAACGAGGCCCGTTCCTGCGCGTCCCGCTTCTCGTCCTCGCTGTTCATCGTGAGGAACCTCAACACGACCAAGTTGAGGAAGGCTCCGATCACCGTCAGCCCCACGAGGATGTACATAAAACTGAAGACTACGTAAGGTGTCTTTTCTTGGAGGTCCTCCTTCTTCTGAAGAGCCACAAAGTCCCCGAAGCCGATGGTGGTGAGCGTGATGAAGCAGTAGTAGTAGGCGTGGAAGAACGTCCAGCCCTCAAAGTGCGAGAAGGCGGCGGCCCCCACGCACAGAGTTCCCAGGCAGGACAAGAAACCCACCAAGACCATGTTTTCCATGGAAATCTCTGTGCGATGAAGCCCAACGCACTTCTTGACGCGGCTGAGGAGGTAGCGGACGAACGTGTTCATCCTCTCGCCTAGACTCTGGAACATCACCAGCGTGAGAGGGATGCCCAGAACCGCGTAGAACATGCAGAAGACCTTTCCTGCGTCCGTGCCGGGTGCCGCGTGACCGTAACCTGCGGAAAAGCATGGACGAAGAAACGTCTCGGTTAGATCGGCCGACTAAGGCAGAGGTCGTGGCGATGGTGTTTGAAACCCATGCTCTGCACATACTGAACTGAGATAGGATAGATCATCAGTGTCGGTTCGAACATTTGGTTACACTTTTTCTAATGAGGTGTCCTTGTTGCCATCTCATTACACAAATAACAGCCTGCATTACTGAACTCACAGCACGCTGCGTTGGACTATGAGTTCTGGGAGATGACGTCTGGTCTTACTTGCAGCAACATTTGATGCTGGAATCACAGATGTTAACGCACCGACCTGTGAGGTTCAGAGATGGGAAGTAACAAATGCTCTGTTATTGTACTTAAGTAGGTTTTTCTGGTATCAGTTCTATTCGGCTCCTATTGATTTTTCGGACTACTTTTTACTTTTACTCCTTGCATTTTTACACAAACGTCTGTATTTTCAAACCAGGCTTGTTACTTTAGTTTTAATCTGCATTTGGTGGATCACCATTCAATTACGAATCTCTAAATCATGAATCGGTTAGTCTGTACTGGCAATGCGCCTCCGCCAAGCAGTTGCTATCAATGCGAGACTCTCGAGAATGGAGTGGATCTGAGAGGCAAAACTATTGACCAGGACTTCAAGTGCAGGTCAGTTTCATCTGTAAATATGGCTACTGTAGTTTTGTCTCTGTTCACTTAGTTAAGTGCTAGCAACTCTTAACAGTAGCAGCCAGAGGATTACCCTGGTGAAAAACAGCATATGCTGGTAGGTATGTTTTGATGCTGGGATGCTGGTCCGTTGCTGGTTTATGCTGGTCCTTGACCAGCAACATGACCAGCATAAACCAGCAAAGGACCAGCTTAAACCAGCATCAAAACATACCTACCAGCATATGCTGGTTTTTTCACCAGGGTAATAATACTGTAAACTAAATTTACAATTACTCAAAATACTGCATGCAAAAGGACATCGTTATTTTCTGCTGTAAAGTTACAGTAGTAATTTAGCAAACAAATGTTATAAGAGATCGTTTCATAATGCGTTTAGAGGGAGCCAGAGCAGATAATAACACAACCCTTACGAAAATTAAAACCAAAAACCATGTTCAGAATAAGAATTTAGGATATTGTCATAATGTAATTATTATTGTACTATTTTTGACATTTTAGGCAATTTAGAAAATATAGTTTTACAAAATCTATAGCATTTAAGTAATTTTACAATAAAACAACACATGGTTATAATGTGACACTTTAAATTGAACTAAAATAAATAGAGATGCACCGATTGCAAATTTCTTGGCCGATTCGGTTTTCCGATTTTACAGTAAGTGTGACCTGCCGATTCCGATTTTTGCCGATTCCAATTTTTTTTTTAAAGAACTGTAATGAAAGCATATGATGTATTTTTTTCATTTAAATTTATTTTATAAAAAAATGAATTATTATACATTACAGGATCTTCTCACAACTAAATAATTATAACAAAAAAATAAAGTGCGTTGTAAGGTATAAAATGAGTTCCGGTATATAACTAACATTAGTAGAGTTATACTAACAAAAATCTTCTTTTTCCCAATGAAATTTTTTATAATCAAAGAAATCAATAAACATTACAGGATCTTCTCACAACAAAATAATTTTAACAACAAAATAAAGTGCTCTGCACCTTGAAAAATGTAGAAATATATAACTAACAACTTACTAACAAATAACTGAGCTGGAGAACTACATTTTCTCCAATGTTGGACTGAACAAGAAAAATCTACTTTTTGGGCCGAGTGAAAGCAAATTGAAATTTTCAAGTAAACTTTCCCTTTAAACTGAAAACACGATGCATTCCACCTGCTCTTATAGTGCCCGACTTGACAAATATCTACTTTTCCTCAATGAGTATTATTACGGAATAACTTTTTAAACATTAATTACATGACTGTCTCACAACAATAACTAATTGCGAGCACATCGGTGATGCTTCGCTGCGAGAGCACACCCTCGTTCACGACCAACTGTAATGTATGAGCCATGCATGGCACGATGGCCTCAAATTGGCCTCATCAAGTGCTTTGCTTATATTTCGTGCATTATCTCAAAGCACAACGTGAACCCTGTTCTTGTCAAAAGTTTCCGCTAAGTTGGCAGCAGTATGGGATCCCTTAATTTCTTGACAGTGCAGAAGTAATTGTTGTCGCTGAAAATCTTTGTCAATCCAGTGAGCAGTCAGGCTCATCACTGACATTAGGCTAAAGTTACATGTCCAGATATCAGTAGTAAAACTTATGGCTGCTTCGGGATCGGCTTGTAACAGGCTTAGTGTGTGTTTTGACACAAGGTTAAACAACTCGGGTAAGGCAACGTCGGAAAAGTACCGCCGGCTCGGTATAATATATTTTGGACTGAGGTAATTCATCAAATTTCTGAAACCTCTGTCTTCGACTATGGAGAACGGCTGGTCATCAAGGGCCATGAAATTCCATAATTTTCCTCGTAATTGCTTTGGTCTTCTCACTGCTCATGCCAATAAAGGATAGTACAGGCTGCTGTCTTGTGGCTGACGAGCTTTGGCTTGGACTCGGCGCGCTAGCTTTAGCCACTTTCCCCTTTTCACACTGGGCATATTCAGCTAAATGATAGTGTTTTAAGTGTCTTATTAGGTTTGTTGTTCCGAACGTTTTTGAGCTTGTTCCCCCACGATGTATTTTTGCTTTACCAACGTTACAAACTGCGATCTTTGTGTCATCTCCACTCACAGAAAAGAACTTCCACACCAACGACATGTTAACACCAGACTGTGAGTGTGCGCGTAGCTGTGACGTAATCGCCTGCGCCGCCGCTGGCGATAAAAGGATCAGCGGACGTGAACCTGACCGGCCGGTCACCGGTCTGGGTCGATCATACGAAAAATCGGCCGATTCCAATCACTAGCCGGTCAATCGGTGCATCTCTGAAAATAAAGTTATTGCAAACAGAATACAATGAGATGGTTGTTTTGCAAGAAGGTAGAGACAGTTCTGCTCATAACAGTAGATGGCTGATGGGAAAAGGGACAGGTATAAGAAAATTAGTGGAAAAAAAGTAAACACACACTAAGTGAGATGCAGAGAGATTTCATGGAAAATAAAGAGGCTGAAAAGGAAAATGAAAATGAAGGTGCAGTTCAAGAGAACCTTTAATTATTTTGTTAATTATTAGGTTTTAAACCTTTTTTAAATGTGATGGCCATATAAAAAAATAGGTGGTTTCAGAATTTGTTGTGGGTGAATGGGATGAATGGGATGGCCTGGATGCCTGAAATTCTGTCCCAGTCCTGCCCTGTTCATGGTTCTTGATACATTCATAAGATAACAAAATTTTAAATGTTAATTATTTTGTATTAATGTGTCAATATGACGTGAGGTCCAGTTACCAGCGTGACACTAAAACAGGCCGTACTAATGGCTACTTTTTACTTAAGTACATGTCAGAGCTTATACTTCTTTACTTTAACTTGAGTAAGAAAGTGTAGGAAGTACTTCTACTTTTACCGGAGTATTTTTAAACATGAGTATCTGTACTTCTACTTGAGTGAAGGATGTGTGTACTTTTGCCATCTCTGGTGAGGTTCGAACCACACGTGGGCCGTTAAACGTTTTATCAAATATTGTATTGATAATTTGACTTGGAGATAAATGTAGGTTCAGTATTTTCTTTTGTAACACATGAAAATAAATTACTTCAGATTTCTTAGCATTATGAGATGGCAAAAACCATGGGCAACATTCACAAAAGTTTCAGAGATGCATCACGCATCTGTGAAAGCAGGTTTTTTGTTGTAAGACCAGTCTTCAGCTGGCTTTGTAATCTGTTCATTTACAGTCTTACTGCAAAGTACAACTGGCAGTAAAATAGTGGAAATTTTACTGTAAATTTCTTAGGAGTGTACTAAGAAATATTAGTTAACAACATTCAGTTATATTACTTACAGTAATATTAGTTAAAGATTTCCATGTAAAATGACAGTATATTCTAGATGACTAATTGCATTGCTTTCACATTAAACTCACAGCAGAAACCTGTCCTATTCATCGTTTATGTTGACAGCCATTGTTTTTGGTTTTTGTTTTTAGGCTAAAACAAACACGTTCGTAGCACCTCAAAGAAACACAGCTTTTATTGAGTTTGCTACTTCTCACAGAGTGAAAAAAATGAGTGGTGAAGAGCGTTTCAAAAGCGTTCATAAGCTGGAAATAGAAAATAGCTCTTGTGTGATGCAGACGTCGTTTTCATCACCTGCACTTGATTGACAGTGTACGCCCTTCTCTCCCAATTTAACAAAGCACAAAGCACACAGAATCTTGGATAGTAAGAATAAGTACAATCTTTCAAGATGAAGTTCTCAAACATAACAAACACTCCGACTTCATTATGTGCCACTGTAGACTCTGACTGAAAACTGAATCCTTCTCCCGTCATCGTCATCATTCGCATGCGAGTCTTCGTACGTTTGCCGAGAAAAGGTCGCCTGTGCTCAGATACGCTTACAGAAGTTGATGAGTTTCATATTGCTTTCTGCCACATTGCTCGAAAAAGATATGCTTACTTAGACCAAACATAATCAGGGTCTGAGTCTGTAATGGATCTATTATATGGCAAAATACTAGTCATGATTAAGTGCACAGCTGCAACTTCTTCTTTTTTATTTTTTATTTTTTAAACCCTGAACAAAGCAGAACAACAACTACAGTCACATTTGGCCTGTCAGATTTGGCTATTTTAGAAGCTCCATACACTTACAATTCAACATTTACATGGAAAAAAAAAAAAAAAAAAAAAAACATTAAGATGTTTTTAAATGTATGTAAGTTTAAATTCACAGTCATCTAAACTTTAGACAGCAAAGGAGAATACTTTAGGGCAGAGTGGGTAAGTTGAGCCACTGCCTGTATCTTGGCAGCTGTACACTTCTACTGTCATGTGACCATGTATTTTGGAATCACTCATCATTTCTGCCAGACTGTGAAAAGGAGAAACACACGGGAGGAGTGGAAGCCACCCATTTACTCTAAAAACTGTTTTTAGCATAACATAACACACATAATGGCTGTTACATCAAAACACAAATTAATCCTGGTCTAAAAATACCACCTATGATGCATAGAGGTGATTTAGCAACGTATAAAACCAAGCAAATCATTTAACTAAATATTAGCCTGAATTGATAAGCTAGCTATTTTTTTTTTCTTTCTCCAAAACGCCATGTATGGGGCAAAGTGAGCCGAATGCTGTGGGGTAAGTTGAGCCAACACTTTTACTTACCCCACCATAAGGCACTGAAGTTGTCTGAGGTATAAACTGGTATTTTAATGTGATATTACACAGCTGGTTTAGTTGATCATATATAGAGATATTATTTGTAGTTTATTTGAAAGGGACACCAAATCCTTCTTTGAGGACCAGAAGATGCTTTTCAACATTTCAACAACCATATATATATTTCCACCTGTAGGCCCTAATGGCCGGTTTGACACTGCAGAAAAGCTACCGTGCCAAGAATCTTTTGACTAAAATATTTATTAGCTTCAGTGACATTTATTCCTTCATTCTAGTTCGGTTTTTATTTAATTTTACTCAACAAACCCTCTGTTTAGTCTGTTTTTGGAAAAGTTAAAACTTTGGTGTTCAACACATTGCTTCAGAAATGCAGACAATTAAAGATTGAACATTAAACTTCATTTGATTGGTTTTATTTTAAGTTAGCTTTAAGAAAAGAAATGTGACAGTTTGTGAAATGAAATCTGATTATTAAGATTAAGTTTTTAAAAGAGGAGAACTGTCATTAAAATTTCACGTGAGTTTGAATCAGATTCAGTCAGATGATCTGAAAGTAACTTTTGTCAAAAACTTCTGCTGAGGTGAAATGATTTTGCTCCTTTTTCACAGGCAGAAAAGTGCAGGTCAAGTGTCATCACTCTAGCTCGTTTCTTATTGGAGGAATTGAGTGTGTTACAACTGCGCCCTGTTACAGTTGCCCCCGGTCTCCCCTACTTACTGTATAACGCGTAACAAGGACACTGTGAAATGAAGTGGAAACGGAAGTTTTGTAACAGTTTGAACTTGGTGGATTTTCGGAGTCATGCGATTGTTACTGCTTTTTAGCAAGCTGATTTATTCATTTATTTATTTTTATTATCATTCTATCTCAAAGGCTAAACACTGCAACTCACCTATGGTGGTGATGACAGTTATTGCAAAGTAGAAAGAGCCAGCGAATTTCCACTGTCTGCCAGCGCGATGGGGCTCTGCTTGCAGCACTACTCGCTCGATCTCTCGATAGTCATCCTCGGTGAAACGATACTTCCTCTTCATGTCGTTGCGTTTCTGCTCTAGGATGCGTTTCCGTGCGCTCTCAGTCTCGGACTCCAAGGCGTCAAAGACCGCGGCGCCCACCAGCAGGTAAGAGAACATGCAGAGGATGAGAGAGAGCGTGCGCACGTTCTGCTTCTTCATCTTCATCTTCAGAGCAGCTCAAACAGGTTGCGCGATTCAGTGCATCGGTATTAGCGCTCAGTCTGTGGGCTTTTGGGGTTTACGAAACATCGAGGGACAGACAATCCAGGTATTGGTTTAGGCGCATATTGGAAGAAAGAATACAGTCCGTCATCCGCAAGTCTTCGTTTCCTTTTGTAGGTAAATTCGGTGTGTGCTAGAGATCAAACTATCTGAGCTCTTCTGTTTTAAACCAGTCTTCCTGTTCTGCGCAAATCGTGCGAAGGAGGTTTCGAAACTGAATCTGTCATGACTGGCAACCAATAACATTTCCTGTAGTCCAGCTGCAAGCACAGACGGTCACAAGACATGCCGAGACTCGAAAGTGTGGGAAAATTTCGGCTCGTGTCGTTTACTGCAGGTATGTGATCAGTGCGGGCTCGACCAACAAGAAAACCACAATTTACATCGCTGCCATTGCTCGTGTGAAGATGTGAGGAGGCGTTGCACGTCGCTGTCCGCGGTGCTGAAGCTCGAAGCTTCGTCGACACTGCTGTTACCGCTCTCTAGTGAGTTGCAGCTGAATGTATAAAATGTGTGGCTTGTAACTTACAATAGCCCAAAACATGTTTTTGGACACTTGTGTATGAACGTATGGAATGATCGAACGAATGAATGACATTCAATCGAAAGATTTTAAAAAGCGCGTTTTCGAGCAAAACATTTTAAGCATTTTTTTTTTTTTTTTTTGTAATACACAAGCATGTTAGCTGCATAACTTGAAATTCTAACACCTGCACATGTCCACTGGAAGACGAATTCAGTCAGCTTATAAATGGGTAAATGGGGATGGGGGTCAAGAGACATAGACCTCATGAGGGAGCGCTAGTGCACAATTAGTATAGCATTAAAATAAATAAATAGTAAAAAGCTTGCACAACTGGATTTCTGGTGTGCAGTGACAGTAAGTAACAAAAAAAATGCTCTCTAAATGTATGCATTAACAACACCATTTCAGTGCTATTATGTACAAAACCTAAAATATTCTAAAAAAAAAAAAAAAAAGGTTCTACTAACTTAAATCTAGAGTTTATAAACTTTAAGGTAACACCTCTTCCAGCACTGTAAACCGTAAGTTATCAGAATTTAGTTTACAGTACACAAGCATGCTACAATTAAATTGAAATAGTAACTCATGAAATCTGATTGCACAAAATGTACAGCAAAGTCATGGAAACATGTGGGATGACCAACACTGAACGTCAGACACTGTGCTGGGTATATCATAAAGGAGAAATTGCTGAGTGGTTAGTTTGAATTCCTCAAAATTTTTTGTAATCACATGGTCAAGGAAAGAATAAAAGAAGATGCTCTGATGCTCTTTTTTTCCTGGTTAGATGTGATCAGGGTTCCCACGCGTCCTGGAAAACCTGGAAAATTGATGACTCATTTTCCAGTCCTGGAAAATCACAGAACATGGAGAATGTCCTGGAAAATTATTATTAAAAAAAAAAAAAAAAGGAATTGTATTCTCTTTAGCCAAGCCCAAAACAAATAATGCTAGAATGCTAGTAGCATATGACATAAATCGTAACTGGCCAGTCCAAATGTGTGATTAGCAGTCAGCTCTTTTGTTTTATTTCAGCCGATCTCTGTTCTGGTGCTGCTTTGTTTACTACGTAACCAGGGAAATTCTGTATCACTGTTGTTCCATTAGCACCACCTGCTGTCAGAGAGTGAATTTGTGCTTTCAGTCTGTTTTTGTTTCCTGCAGATATTTTTATGCAGCATAATTTCACAAAGATAAAGTTAAACTGTTTTTACTTCAGATTTTGAAATTCGATCAGAAACTGCTCATGTATGTAGAATCTTTCCTTGGATCGTAGGGCTGGATGATATGGGCAAAATTGATATCACAATATATTTCTTAATTTTGATACGGTAGAATTCCAATATCGATATGAACAACATTTTAAAAAGCCTCAGAATTACTGCAAAGAACGTTCACAACAGATGTCTATACAAACTTCTGAAAAATGAATTTGCCCAGGTCTATGAAACCTCCTGTAAAACCAAATAAATTAAATGTTCACCTTTTACTTGTATTTAGCCTTCAAATACAAATTCATGATCTTGGAGCGGCAGAAACATCAGTTTCCCCTTTAACGGCTGTACACAAAGCAGCGCTGCGCTCATGAACGCCACTTTATCAGATAGAATGAAAATGCCATTAGAAACTTTTCTGAAGACAGTCGCTTCCCTTCAAAAATACATACATTTTTGATTTTAATTTGATTTTTTTTTTTTTTATTTTGAAATGAGCAGCGCTCATGTTTATTCAAAGAAGTCAATCAATGTATGAGAAACACTGGTATCGTATATTGAAATATCGAAAATCATATCACCGTTATTATGAAAAAAACTATATTGTGAAATATATTGATATTGAATTATTGACCAGCCCTATTGGATCGTGATTTAATTGCAGTGGTTACCTCTAATTTTAAATGGCTACAGAAAGTTTGCCCTGTAATAGAGCAAAAAACATCTTGTTCATGTAGTCATATTTTCATTCTTTCGGCCATGAAAACTCAAGATAGGTGCATCACTACTGACTTTTGACAGTTTGAACATTGATGCGTTTCCAAACCTTCTATCTAATGTTCAACTTTAAGAGAAGTATTTCAGTAATTCAGTAACTTGTTAACTAATGATTTTGATTATTGTCAAAAGTAGGCTATTAGTACTTCTGTACCACATCAATACTGTAATTTTAAAACCGTAACAATAACAGCCTTTCTGCAGTACTGGTAGTACCAAGCACAGAGTAAATTCATACTTGCTGATAGGCGGCTGAATATTTGTGAATATTTATATCACTTTCTATGAGCAGTGACATGCAATGGCCAATCAGAGGTCTTTAATTAGTCAGAATCCACTCATTTTTCATTTGACCCTTTTAAAGCAACACTTAATTGAAAATATTTGAAGGATACATGCCAATATTAAAAAAAATAAGAATAAATAAATAAATAAATGAATCTTTCTTTAATATTACTGTTAACTGATTTAATTATTTATTTATTTTTTTTTATTTATTTTTTTTCAAAGAGGTAAATAAAATAATTTAATACTTCCAATATATTTTGTTTATTTTGCTATGGTACTGAAATTTGTTCTGAAAATAATTTGTTGTAATATATAATTAAGAGCTCATATTAAAGAGCTTATTTTATAGTTAATTCATGGCCTTAAACTGTAGGAATAATATATTACTTTAGGGTGTTCTCCTGTGTCTTTTATTCTCATCATAATTAAAATAAAAATGTCCTGGAAAATGATCACCAAAAAGAGTTTTTTCTGATGTTTTTTTTTTTTTTTTTTTGATGGCATACAGTTTGGTGGGGAAAAAAAATATATAGAAAATGTAATCTATTATTAAGTGAAAATCTTCGGTCGTTGTAGTCCTGTACATTAATGTGAGTGTGCGGCAGTCATTGATCCTGTTGGTCTTTCATTTAACAAATTTATAAAAATCTAACCTTTCACTGGAGAACGAGAATTTAAAATGGGGGTAAAATCTCATTAAGAAACTAATGTTTTTCTGTAAATCGAATTTTTTTGCAAAATCTTGTTCCCAAGAAAACAGCTCTAAGTCTTCTCTTATAAAGGCTGATGATTTTGGAGAACACCTGATAAAAGGCCAGAGACCGTTCCTTCATCCAGGATCTCTCCAGATCCATGTTGGTGCTTCTCCTCTTCAGTTCAACCCACTCATTTTCTGTAGGAACGCTATAGAACCAGGTCAGAAGAGTGGGATGGCAATGCCAGAAGCTTGGTTTTGAGCTCAGTGATACATTTATGTGTTGACTTTGATGGTTGGTTTGATGCTTTTTGAATCATTGTCCTGATGGAAGATCCAACCATGGCCCATTATAAGATTTCTAACAGAGGTAGTCAGGTCTGTTGTTATTTGATAGACTCAATGATGCTGTCTGTCTGAATAAAACATCGAGGATCTCCAGCAAAAAATAGGTCCACAACATTGAAAATCCAGCAGTGTATTTATTTTACACATGGGGTACTTCATCACTTTGTGCACCAAACCCATATTGAGTGTTTGCTGCAAAAACAAACAAACAAACAAACAAATATTTTAGTTTCATCTGACCAGTGTTTTGTTCCCTCATATTTATACTCCTGTGAAACAGAAAGCCATGGCTGGACAATGTTATGTTCCTATTCACCCTAAAAGGGAAGAGACAGAAACAGATCACCAGCGGTCTAAGCCTGTGGCCCACTACAGACACATTCATTTGAGTCTTCAGCTTGTGTGCCAGGAGATACTCGATCAGCAAAGTTCTGAGTCTCCCATCTGGTGAGTCAAAAGCAGATACACTGATCTGAGTCTCCAGCCTGTGAAGGTGAGACAGACCAAGGGCTGAGTCTCTGGCCCGTGCTCTGCATCTCCAGCTTTTGAGGCGGCAACAGATTTAACCACGTTCTGAGCCTGCAGCCTGTGAGGAAAGAGATGCCCTACGCTGAGAGTCTTCACCCAGCGAGACGACAACAGATGTGGCATGTCCTGAGGCTCCAGCCCAGGGAAACAAGGCGGACTGACCAAGTTCTGAGTCTCTAGCCCAGAGAGGCAGAAGACACACAGACATTTGCGACAAAGTTAAGCTCCGGAGAGCAAACTTTCACTTCAAGGTACTTTCTTCTGAGTGTTCCTGATTAAGGACCTTCTGCAAATACTTCAGGGCCATATCTGGGTTTTCCAGATCAGTAATAAGCTTGTTCACCTTATTAATATCAGTTTACCATTTCATAAGAAAACGTCATAGCAACACCCAACTGAATCACTTGCGTTTTTTATGCATCTTATGCACTTTATTTCTTTTTTTTTTCATTCATGGTGTTCATTTAGTAGTTGTTGATTACTTTTGTTTGTCTTTTGTTAATAAAATTTATTTGATCACACTTGTGTCTTTCTTTGTGTTGATAATGCAGTAAGACCTATCTTTCCCACCTATCTTTCCGATAAATCAGTTTGACCAGTTCTCTCGTTGTAAATGACCGTTGGGACTGTTCTCATACTGCCGAGGTAAAAGTCCTTGACTGGTGCCCAAAACGAAGAGACGGTTAGAAGTGGCCATCTGATCTGCTCATGACCGCACCTAAAGTGGCATGTGACCCAAAAATCATTACGTCATCGAAGACGTGAGTACCCATCGCTACAGCAAAGTCACTACAACAATAATAGCAGACGCTTTGGTTGCACAGCAAATAAAGATGCTTCAGTGATGATTCAGAGAAATGGTTAAAAATGTTATAAAGGGAAAATACCACAGCTGGCATATCCCGAACACCTTATCTTTTCTGGCGTCAAAAAAAATATGTAATACAAGCCATTGTGAAATACTCAGAAGCTTGGTGGACTTCCATAGAAATAAAATCCGCTGTCTCTCCAATAGAGAAGTGAAGGCAAGTACGTTTATCTGCTTGGATGAAACTTTGAGAACCCCACAGATTGCAGTAGTAGGGCAGACATCAACTTTGATTTGAAATGTTCTGGAAATGCAGTCAAAATAGCGTTTCCAATAGTTTTGAAGCATTGGACGGAAAAAAAAAAAAAAAAACACACACACATACCAGCTACATACACTCAAAAAAATGTTTCAGCCTAAACTTAAACTTTATGTAATTCAATTACGTACGAACGTTCCATGCATTTGGATTACATAGTTTTAATTTAAACAAATCAATTAAACTTAATGTGATTCAAATGCATCAGTCATACGTGAATGAAACAGGTAAAGTTGATGTAATAGTTCCCAGTGTTAAACAAACCCTGCTCAGTGTTCATGTGTTTCCACACTACAGAGTGTTCAAGTAGCATTGACACAGTGTTGGAGTTAAGGAGGTCATTATGTCATGATTGACCAATAATGATGAACACCTGCTGTTTACAAGCAGAATCACTGAAGGAAAGAGAAACACAAGAATCAGACACAGCCAAAGAGAAAATTAACTTAAATAAATAAAGACATTAAATCTCTGATTAAACAACTCATCAAACAACATTACAGATTGACTTGATTTCTGTCATATATCTACAAATATTATTTGAAAATGTCTAAACAGAGGTTTAGATATTTTATTTAAAAAAAACGTTTCATTTGACCTCACCATCATGGTGAACAGGGTTTACTTTAGTTGGACTCTTGACCCTTGAGTATCTTAGTATAGTTTTTTTTTCTTTGCTTGCTGTAATAGTGTTTGGAGAGCACGTTTGTTATAGCAGAAAAAAAGAGTTTTATTAAATGTTTTTGGTTAATTATTATTGATGGTGTAATCTGATTTGCTGATATCATTCAGTGGTTTACCTTTTAGTTATAATATTTACAGTTGTTGTATAAACTGTTACTATTACTACTTTAAGATCTCCAGCTTTACTTAAACACACACAGACATCAAGATTCAGCATATGAATCACAACAACAGTGATATTCAACAGCTGCATGCTGGGAGTCATGGGTGAGTTTTATAATCTGCTGTTACCCAGCATGCAGCTGTTGAATGTCACCATTGTTGAGATTCAAATGCTGATTCTTGATGTCTGTGTGTGTCAAACTGATGCTGTAGATTTCAAGGTTTAGTGTATAAGATAAACATCCATAATAGTTCATACACCTGTTGTCAACATTATGAAACTAAGACTAACCACTGCATGAGATCAGTGCATCAGGCCACTGGATGATAAAGATTTCACAACCAAAAAAAAAATAACCAAGAACACCTAATCAGACTTCTTTCTTTGGCTTTTTTATTTTGCTGTAATAGATGTGCTTCACACACATAACTACAGCAGCCCAAAAAAAAAAAAAGAGAGTCCAACTAAAGTAAACCCTGATCGCCATGATGGTGAGGTCAAATGAAACAAAAAAATAAATAAAACATCTGAACCTCTGTTTAGATGTTCTCAAATAATATTTGTAGATATATGACAGAAATCAAGTCAAACTGTAATGTTGTTTGATGAGTTGTTTAATCAGAGATTTAATGTCTATTAAATTTATTTAAGTTCATTTTCTCTTTGGCTGTGTCTGATTCTTGTGTTTCTCTTCTGTGATTCTGCTTGTAAACAGCAGGTGTTCATCATTATTGGTCAATCATGACATAATGACCTCCTTAACTCCAACACTGTGTCAATGCTACTTGAACACTCTGTAGTGTGGAAACACATGAACACTGAGCAGGGTTTGTTTAACACTGGGAAATATTACATCAACTTAACTTGTTTCATTCACGTATGACTGATGCATTTGAATCACATTAAGTTTAATTGATTTGTTTAAATTAAAACTATGTAATCCAAATGCATGGAACGTTCGTACGTAATTGAATTACATAAAGTTTAAGTTTAGGCTGAAATATTTTTTTGAGTGTATTAGCCATTCAACTCAATTTCAAAAAAGCAGTAACACTCTTTAACTACGTTAGTTAACGAACTAAGAACGAGCAATTCTTCTATGGCATTTATTGATTTTAGTGAATATTAATTTCAGCATTTACTAATGCATTATTAAAATCACAAGTTGTGTTTGTTAACATTAGTTCATGCACTGTGAACTAACATGAACAAACAATGAACGACTGCATTTTCCTTAACGAATATTAACAAAGATTAATAAATAGTGTAATAAATGTATTGTTCATTGTTAGTTAATACATTAACTAATGTTAACAAATGACACATTATTGTAAAGTGTTGCCAAAAAAGCGTAATAAAACCTATTTGCTATTTTGCAGATATTAAATATGGAAGTAACTTTTGTGTTGTGCTGTGTTGGTAGCCAACACTTTTGCTCGTATTTTAAGTGAGAGAGGCCTGTACGCATTCAAGACATGGGATCCTTCTTTATAAATAGTATTATGGAAGCTTGAAGCATTGTCTCTGGCAAAAAATGAGTGAGGAGTAACATATGCCCTCATAAATCTCCTCAACATGGGGCAACGAGAGCATTAGAAATAGCTGGATCAGTTGTAGGGGCTTCTAGGTCCTGTAAGAAAGAAGTCATTGCACTGGTTTCAGACGGGAATTCAGTTGAATACACATTGTATTTATCAGTACAATAAGATTCAGAATAAGATCCTGCAGCCCAAAGTCTCTCTCTCTCATTTTCTCGCTCTGATCAGGCATGAGGTGAGATCACAGAGTTCAGCGACTACCATCAAAGATGAGCAGAATACTCCGAACACGTAATATGAGCTGCCTTTATCTGGCTTATTATCATCTCCTCTTCATTACAGCTGTTGCCATGGTAACCGACTTCCGAAATAGCAGTCCAGTGCCGAGGCCAATCAGTCGTACGGTCTCTGGATGCTAGATGATGCTATTTATAGCCACTGCTGGTGCGCCGAGTGTGTGACACGCGGAGATGTGTTAACTGTCCTGTTAGTCACGCCGGCGGAGAAAACAGCCCGAAGAAGGCAAACTTTAGAGATAATTACAGTACAGACAACTCCAAATGCAATCAAAAAGAGGTACTGCCAAAAAACAAACAAAAAAAACAAAAAAAAACAACGCCACTGGCGGCTGATTAGATCTGGGCCACTGATTTAACGTCCAGCTTTTCTGCTGTATCTGTGTCAGGCAGACACGAGCGCACGCGAATAGGCACAGAACGTGGATAACAGGTGGGTGGACGGTTCATGACTCGTCACACAGCGCACATATTGCACACCTATATGCATCAGTGAGGTTTATTCAAAAATTGCGTGTGTGCTTGAAATGTGCATATACTGTACGGCCTAATGACTTCTAGTGTGTAGCCCTAATGTCAGCTGTAAACGCAGCCAATCATTACAGAGCGCTCGCACACAGTGACGCTGCTCCAGCCGCGCCGGTCCTGGGCTTCTGGGGGCCGTAAGCAAGACCTTGTTGAAAGGCCCCGTCACTGCGTTCATAAAACCCCTAAAATGACCCCTCAATCTGTTCTTTCGCAGCGCTTCCACTGTCAAACAAAGGCGTACACTCAAAAAAATGATTTGTTGGACTTACTTAAAAAAAGACTGTCAAGTGGTTCCACGCAACTATATTTAGTAATTTGTACAAGTAACAATTTAGTTGTTTGAACAAAAAAAATTCAAGTAAAGCTGACAACATTTCTTCAAGTAAAGGGAGAGGTTTAGACGTTTTATTAAAAAAAAAAAAAAAAAAAAGTTTCATTTGACCTTACCATCATGGCGATCAAGGTTTACTTTAGTTGGGCTCCTGACCCTTGATAGTTTTTTTCTGTTGCTGTAATTGTGTTTGTAGAGCACATTTGTTATAGTAAATAAACAAAAAAAATTAAAAAAAATAAAACTTGATTAAATGTTCTTTGTTATTTATTGCTGATCTTTTTCAGTGATTGGTCTATTAGTTTCATATTTACAACAGTTGTATGATCTGTTACTATAACTACCTTATAATTTGCAATATTAGTTAGACACACACAGACATCAAAAATCAGCATATGAATCACAACAACAGTGATATTCAACAGCTGCATGCTGGGAGTCATGGGTGAGTTTTGTACTCTGCTGTTACCCAGCATGCAGCTGTTGAATGTCACCATTGTTGAGATTCATATCCTGATTCTTGATGTCTGTGTGTGTCAAAGTGATGCTGTAGATTTAAAGGTTTAGTGCATAAGATGAACATCCATACAGCTATTATAAAAATCATATAACTAATAGGTTAGCTACTGGGTGAGATCAGTGAATCAGACTATCATATGATGATTACACCACAAGTAATAACTAACCAATGTAAGTTATTACAAAGAGCACTTAATCAGATTTCTTTTCTTGGCTTTTTTTGCTGTAACAAATGCGTTTTACACACACAACTACAACAGCCAAAAAAAAAAAAAAAAGTCAAAGGTCAAGAGTCCAACTAAAGTAAACCCTGATCGCCATGATGGTGAGGTCAAATGAAACTTTTTTTAAAAATAAAACATCTGAACCTCTGTTTAGATGTTCTCAAAAACATTTTGTAGATATATGACAGAAATGAAGTCAAACTGTAATGTTGTTTGTGGAGTTGTTTAATCAGAGATTTAATGTCCTCATTTATTTAAGTTCATTTTCTCTTTGGCTGTGTCTGATTCTTGTGTTTCTCTTTCCTTCAGTGATTCTGCTTGTAAACAGCAGGTGTTCATCATTATTGGTCAATCATGACATAATGACCTCCTTAACTCCAACACTGTGTCAATGCTACTTGAACACTCTGTAGTGTGGAAACACATGAACACTGAGCAGGGTTTGTTTAACACTGGGAACTATTACATCAACTTTACCTGTTTCATTCACGTATGACTGATGCATTTGAATCACATTAAGTTTAATTGATTTGCTTAAATTGAAACTATGTAATCTAAATGCATGGAGTTTGTGTCCACTTAAAGTTTTTTTTTTTTTTTTTTCAGCTTGAAAATGTATGTTGTTAAACAACAGTACAATTCACTGAATGCACTGTAACCTATTACTTACAGCCTAATTTATTCCTGTCTGAAATTAATATGACCCGACTAAGGTCTGTGGATACATAATTCTCAGAATCTTTGCTTTTACTGGATGTATTTCTAAGTGATGTTACATTTGCAACCTGCATGTGTTGGTGTAATGAAAATTATTGAACAGCTTTACTGATTTCATGCCTTTTAGGACTTTGTGAATGCTGAAAGAGACCTGACTAATACAGTCATTGGAATTTGCATCATCGTGATTTGGATTTACTTGAAGAAATTTTGTCAGCTTTACTTGATTTTTTTTGTTCAAACAACTAAATTGTTACTTGTACAACTTACTCAATATAGTTGCGTGGAACCACTTGACAGTCTTTTTTGAGTCCAACAAATAATTTTTTTGAGTGTACAGAAGTGAAGTATTTTTACTTTCAAGTGTTTCTACTTTAGTAGAGTGCTTTTCCTTAGAAAACTTCACTGCGCCACATTTCAAAGCATAATACTGTACGTTTTTTGCTGCACTAAGTTTCATATTAAACATCATTTAATACTTAATTACACTGGAAATCTAGTACTTTCGTACTTTTGCTCAAGTAAAAATAATTCAAATATTCACTTGAGTACAAAAAAGTACTACATTTTTAATGTTCTTAAGTATTAAAAGTAAACAAAAACGACAACTTTTATTTATGAAATGTAGTGAGGTAAAAAGTATGTCATTCTGCTTTGGAATGTAGTGAAGTAAAAATTTTCCAAAGAAAAACACTGATAAACTACAGATACTTTTTAGATTTACTTGAGTAAAGTACAAATATTTCCCTACTGTCCACTTCTGCTGTCAACAAACAGCAGTGAGTTGAAACTTGTCAACTTATGTCATTAAAAAAAGAAACGAGAAGAAAATGACAAACATCATAAAAAAGATCCAAAAGAAAACAATTTAGCCTACTAAAAATAGAAACCTTCTTTACAGAAACAGAATGAAGTGATCAAATGTGAAAATGAAACACTGCATAGTCTTCATTATATACATTTAACATACATTCTTATTAAAGTTAGTCAGTGAAAAGCACTAAATGATTCTCGTTTTCTTTTCTTTTCTTTTCTTTTCTTTTCTTTTCTTTTCTTTTCTTTTCTTTTCTTTTCTTTTCTTTCTCTGCCAAACAAGCATTTGGCAGAACTAATACTATAATACTAATACTAATACTAGTGCTCAATATAAATTACTCTGTCCAAAAGACACTGGCAGGGTCTGTTTTGCATTTATGATCATGATATACCCCCCATGATACACCCCACTAAACAGTCCACATTTTTTTCTGTTTTTATATGATGAACCGATTTAATTTAGGCTTTCATTCAAATATATACACTGATCAGCAAACAAGCTTCAGTGGTTCAAATGTGCTGCGTAACCACCAGAATAAAACGCACCGGTTCTCACACGTCAAGAAAGCGTGCTTGAGCTTCTGTTTGTTATTAATGACGTGTGAAAAAATGCAGAAAGCAAAATTGATACTACGGAATATTTACGGACATTTAGCAGACGCTTTTATTCAAAGCTACTTACAAAAGAGGACAATGGAAGCAATCACAATCAACAAAAGAGCAATAACTAGCAAGCGCTATGACAAATCTCGGTAGCAAGGTTTTTTTTTTTTTTTATTATATAATAAATCAAAAGAAAACAGACAGAACAGAAAAAGAAAAGGCAAGCTTAGAGGCCTTACAAAAAGAACAGAGAAGCTAGTGTTAATTATTATTATTATTTTTAAGAAAACAAGCAGTAAGTAAATGAATAGAGTATAAGTCTAAAAGAGCAAGTATATATTTGACCCTGGACCACAAAACCAGTCTTATGTTGCACGGTTATATTTTAGCCAAAAATACATTGTATGGGTCAAAATGACTGATTTTTCTTTAATCCCAAAAAATCATTAGGATATGAAGTAAAGATCATGTTCCATGAATATACTTTGTAAATTTCCTACCGTAAATATATCAAAACTTAATTTTTGATTAGTAATATGCATTACTATGAACTTCATCTGGACAACTTTAAAGGCGATTTTCTCAATATTTAGATTTTTTTTTGTACCCTCACATTCCAGATTTTCAAATAGTTGTATCTCAGACAAATATCATCCTATCCTAACAAATACATCCATACATCAATGGAAAGCTTATTTATTCAGCTTTCAGATGATGTATAAATCTCAATTTCGGGAAATGTACACTTATGACTGATTTTGTGGTCCAGGGTCACATACAGTATATATATATATATATATGCTAGAGTTGGAGGGTCAAATAAAGATGGAAGAGATGTGCTTTTAGCTGATTCTTGAAGATGTCTAAGGACTGTTCAGATTGAGTTGGGCAGGTCATTCCACCAGGAGGGAACATTTAATGTAAAAAAAACGGAAAAGTGATTTTTTTTGCCTCTTTGAGGTGGTACAATAATGTGCCGTTCGCTTGCAGAACGCAAGCTTCTAGAGGGCACATAGGTCTGAAGTAATGAATTTGGGTAAAGCGGTGCAGAGCCAGTGATGGTGATTATACAAGATTTATCAGTATTATCTTCTACACTCTGAAAAACTGTCAATCACCTGAGATCAGCAATCAAATGATGATTCATTCGGTTCCTGAGGGACAAAATAAAGTCCTGCTCTGCATTTTATTCACATCCAAGAAGCCGTTTCACTCAGATGTGTGGAAATTGAGAAAAGTTTGATTTTTAATGTGAACAGGCTTTTGTAGACAACGAACAAATGTGTTTTCTTCAAATAAAACAACGCTACCACTTGTGGAGAACAAAGGGGGGGTTAACATGAACATACAGTGACCCCCACGCCAGAACCGTATGTTCCTCTCACAGGAGAAACACGTTTTGCCATGTGGCCAAAGCCAAAAAGGAAGAACAGACCTTCATGCGCGTTCACACAAAACTGATTAAACCTTCTTCACATCCATTTACAGAACTGTATATACTTAATGAGTGCTGTTTGCAATACAACGTACGCAGTCTTAAGGTGTTTACTGTATATATGAAAAACACGGGTAAAAGGTCAACAAGCTGCAAATACTGACTGATAAGAAACTAACAGAGATGGGAGAGAAGCAAATAAACTACAAAATAAAAGTCCCAGAACAGAGAAAAATCCACCGGATTAATGTAACACAGATAAAGCTGCGTTGAGGCAACATCAAAGCTCATCGATGACCGATGACAATTCAGACATCGTGTCATTGTGTTGCTCATGAACTGACATTAGTCCTCGTTGTGTCCAGTCTGCTGCTGCTGTCATGCGCCTTCCCTTGAGCTGTCTAAATAAAGACACAAGATTGCAACAATATTTCTTTAATAAGTGTTTCCAAGCCACCTCTGGTATTTTCAATAGAATAAGGGTATTTATAATACAGTCCACCAACTTGAATGTATTGCATCCACGTGAGTTTATAAAACACTGATGTATTCGATTATCAGAGAACAGAGAGCAGGCCAGTGTACAGTTGAGTTGTTGAAATCATTTTAAATCTCACGGAAATATTTGACATCAAAAGTTTGGGAATACCTGCTTTACAATAATGTCCCATTGCTGCCATCTACTGTGCCATCTAATGTTTTCTGCTGTACTAAAATGTTATTCTACCTAGTTATGGGGACTTATTCTCAAATAAATCACAGAAACCTTTAACCATTAGGTTACCCACTTTTGCAGCGATTTCTGATTGGCCATTGGAAGAGAAGTTAACTCCATGCCGGGGCGGCTTAGGCTGACATTTGTCAGGGGACAATTTGTCCTTCCCTCTCCTCCGGCGAACAACACGCCTGACGTTCTCTGCCTCCGGATACAGCAAGTAACTTGGCAACACAGTTAGTTGCTTTCACATGGAGTAACGCAGTATTGTAATGCATTACTTTGAGAAGTAACTTTCACATGACAATGAAAACATGAAGAATGTAGGACGTCCAGATTACATTCATACTACGCCAGTGTCGGTCGCTGGTGTGCCTCTTTACATCAGAGGAGTTTAGCCGCTCTACTCTTACCCGCTGGCCTCCGTTGCATTAGCATAACCAGCCTAGCGCCCACCTAGCTGCTTCAACTGGCCAAAGACCACCTACCCAGGCCAACCGACTGACATGCGAAGCAACCGGTGACAGTTTGTTTTCCTCATGGTCATACTCCAGGTGAGTAAATGCAGTCCTTTTTAGTGCCCACAAGCAATGCAGGTGACCTGAAAACACTACTAAATCAACCGGCTGTGATGTGACTGACAGTAGGGCTGCACGATTATGACAAAAATCAAAATTGAAATTGTAATTGCGATTATTAATGAGATAATCACAGTTTACATTGAATGATGTTTTGAATAGCTTTGAAGCAAAGCTTTTTTTTTTTTTTTTCATATTTTGAAGCAACTGCGTGCCACATTTTTATATATAGTTTCTTCTTCAAATATAGAAAAAGTAAAAAATGTAAAAATTAAAACAATGACAGAAAAAAAAAAAAGAAAAACCTTAAGATAACCTGTAGGAAAAACTCTCTCTCTCTCTCTCTCTCACACACATCTTACATTTTTTTTTTTGTAATTGCGCCTTTGAACGATTACATAATTGTGGCATCTGTGATTGTAATCACGATTAGAAATTCGATTAATTGTGCAGCCCTAACTGACAGTATTTTAAAATGTAATGACATTTGCTGCCTGCAGATATTCCCCTATCTATCCCCTTGCGAGTTCTCTCCAGTGAAATACTGCCGTTCCTCAGTAAAATAGAACTGATTAAATCGTTGTCTGATGGTGGAGATCACTGTATACTCATCTGTAAGTCATTTTCCCCTGATAATATTTCAGCAGTCATGTCTTGTGCATGTCTGCGTTCAGAATCAGTAGTCATTCACAAATATTTATATTTTTCACATATTTCAAATACCTTTTTTTTTTTTAAGACAGAAAGAATAATAGCTGATATTTACTTGCGAACCGCTTCCACTGGACTATAAAACAAACCTTGCAAATGGCCTGTATGGGGTGTCAGCTGCGACGAAGCAGCTCTTGACTGCGAATATGCTGCTTGTGAACAAGCAACAGAGTTTGTGGCTACTGCAGCTAAAGACACGTCTATCAGCAACACGTGAAACAACGTTCATTTATTTTATGTTCACACAGGCGCCTCAAACATGATAAAGGCAGTATTTCCAATAATGACTGAGATTTAGGCTACATTCAGAAACATTTTATAATCCAGCATGTATTTGCTCAGACTGTTAAAGACCGCCACACACCTGGCTCCCAGAAATCCAGAAGTCAGCCAATCAGATTTAGACTTCTGATTTTGCAAAAGTGTTTTCAGTTTGTGCATCATCTGTTTAGTTAACATATGGGCAATCTGTGGCCATGGCTTTTTTTATGTTTATGCCTATGATATTTAACAGGCCTGTGCTCTATTAGCATATAGGATGCACTCTTTTTATTGTATCCAAAAAAAAAAAGAAAGAAAAAAAAAGGTTATAAAGCTCATTCTGGATTAATTGCGAGCTTGTTTGTCCTTGGTACAGCATAGTTTAAAAAAAAATACAGTTACACTTAATCATGAGTTTGACACCCATGCAATAGTAATAATAATACAAATCATAATAATACAAAAAGCAGTACATATAATCCGCTGCATATGATACGGCGAGATGATAAGAGCAGCAGCAGCAGCGGCGGTCGGTCTGATGAGCCTCCATTGAGAGTGAGGGAGTGATTGTGATGAGTGCAGTGAGTCAGTGAGCTGCTGCTGCTGCTGCTGCAGGCCTGCGGACAACTGCACATCCAATGGAGCTGTGCGGATTCTCATCCAACTCCAGGTTATTGATCACATTTATCATCATTCATATGATCTTTAGGGATGGACGACGATCTAGTGTGTGAATATGACTCCACCTGGGACACGGAGAGCGACGGGGACGAGCTGGAAAACACCGGCCGCAGCAAGAAAACACGGCCCGCATTCGTATGTTATTCTCTCTCATTAATCTATGAACTACTGCAATGTGCTATTTCTTCGTTTACAAATCGTGCGCTTTGGCTTCGTGGAGCAGCCGGCTTAACGCGCCTTGTTGTTTCATTTCGTTTGTATGCTGTGTGCGAGACGGACAGTCGCTAACTCCACACGAACCCTTCCCTCAGATACGCGTGAGGAGGGAAGTGTGTCAATAAACCCCGTCGAGACGTTATTTCTTTGCATCTGGTTTACTTCTAATATTTGATTGTTTTGGATAGAATAGCACGTTCGCTTTTTTAATAGCGGCTCTGCTGACCGGAAGTGCGTCACTCTCCGCCGATCTTCACATCATCTGCTGGACGTCACATTAGGCCACAGATGAGAACAAGTTGTCTGGTCTGCAACAGTCTTTCGCAGCATTTGCTCATGACTCCAGTCCTGACAATAAGCATAATGCAAAATACGTTGGATTTTAAGACCGGACCGCATAAACTCTCAGTTCTGAATCGGAAGATCCTGTTATATTAAATACGGCCTATGATCATCTGGCTCAATGCCATTGAATTTTAGCCTTCAGCGATGCAGTAAATGGTCTTCCTGCTTTTCCTAATAATGTACTCTTGATACCCCGCAACGTTTCCTTAGGGTATTTTACATTAGGGAGAGATGGGGGAGGAAATACAGGATGTGGCTTTCTTTGAAAAATGTAACATATTTAGGTACAAGTTAGCATGCGCAAGACAATGATACATCAGCCAATGTGTAACTATGGGAAATAAATAGAAACATTTGCTTATTTAGCTGTAATAGCACAACAGGTGAAATATTGTTAGATATTTTACATGTTAAACTTTTTTTTTTTATGTTAAATTTTTTACAATTATTTTGACGATTTAGTTGAATAACTGATTAACCAATGAAAGAAAAAGCAGAATCCCAGTAAAAGGGATTAATTTAAAAAGGTAAAATTAGCCTATTATTCAGTGACTTCTATATAGGCATATATATGCCCATAGTTTATTTTAAGATGTGCCATAATAGCAATACACTGAATGTTCATGTAATGATTTAACTCAATTGACCTATAGGTTTTAATAAAAGCAAAGATGTCTGAAACGTGCTAAAACACAACGCTAGGGTTCTTCTGCTTGCCCCAACGATCAAATTTGAACTTTTTGCTTCAATCTATAACTTTTACTCTCCAAATCTAAAAACCCTCATTAACAAATCAGCACAAAAAACAACAGCAACGAAAAAACGTTCATATTCAGCATTATAAAATGTCCTAGATCACTATTTTCCAGAGACGCAAAATCAGATCATTTAACCTCATACTGTTTTGATGGAGTAAATCTCGCAAATGATGATATTCAAATAAGAAGACAGAATTAAAAATAGCCATTTATGTGATTTTTGCGCCATCTTGGAGGGCATCTTCTTACTCCGTTCTTACTCCGAAAGAGCTCTGTTGTGTAACAAAAAGCGTATTGTTTTGTATTTAATTAAGAAAGAATAAATTAATTGGATTACATTTGAGCTGGTGTTGTTTATTCGAGAGTAAACTGCATACTGTTAACAATTACGAAGGCGAATTCTTCCCAGAATCGCTTGAGCAGCTTTGTGCAGTCTAGTGGAAATTTCACAGGAAGCTCCTACAATGACTGCTATGAGCACATTTTTTAGACGATTGTCTTTAGAACATCTTTGCACCTTGAATATGTGTGACTGAATATTGATTATGAGCCTAAACACGCTAAAGTATGCGGTTCACTGAATCACCGTGAATTGTTTGGGAATAGGGACGCAGCCCTGCAGTTAAAGCAGGAAGCTGAAGCTAATGTTTGGCCCTTCGTTCTTTCCAGTGGTCCAACTCTTCTTCAAGAAACCTCAGAGCGGCCAAGGACATGCAGAACTATAGACATGGATATCCGGTAAGAGTCCGGCGCTGCTGTAAATTAAATGGGGAAAAAAAAGCACTTTGAATTCATTAAAAACCCTAACATGCTGCTGTGATGATCTTCTATCATCTCCCTACAGAACATCAATGAAGAGGAATGTCCAGAAGAAAGAATGACTAATTTAAAATTCTATCTAAATGAAATAAAATCATCGCCTGATGGTACGTTTGTACTTCCTCTTGAGCTGCAATAACACGTCCCTAAGAATCAGAATCAGAATCAGAATCAGAAAGAGCTTTATTGCCAAGTATGCTTGCGCATACAAGGAATTTGTTTCAGTGTTATTAGCTTCCAGTACACAGAGACAACAACGCACAGACAATAAAAATAAGAGAATAAGAAAAATACACATAGAACATAAATAGAATATAAATAGACCAAAAAAAATAGAATATAATAATTATAATTGTTAAAAATAAAATAAAATAAAATAAAATAAAATAAAAGTTCAGGTGTGTTGCACTTCTTTGCTGTTTTTGAGCTCTCCTGATGGGTTTTTTTGTGGTCTTTAGATGTGTCGATTGAGACGTTTCACACAGAGTGGAAAACAGACTACAAAAGACTGGAGAGAGTTCATTCCTACATTCAGTGGTAACGTATCCTCATGTTGATTTCTTTGCTCTGTGAGAAATTGTGGCCGTATCCGTGAGCGTCTGCTTTTTACTAGCTTTTGTGAAGCAGATGGAACGCTTTGGAAACGTAAAGCTGTTCTGTTTTCAGGTTGTTTCCTCTGCGAGAGCCAGGGGTGAACTACATGGCCGCAGAGCTCACCAAGAAGGAAATCCAAGTGAGTTTCTAAAGTGGCCAAACTCTGGTAATAAACACCATTTCAGAAACTCAGTCGTCTCGTACGTGTGCTGAAGCCCACTCTCGTCCTGTCGTCCGCAGGCATTCAGGGAGAACGACGAGGCTAAGAGTCGTCTTCTGGATTCCTACGAGCTCATGCTTGGTTTCTACGGCATACAGCTGCTCAACAGAGAAACCGGGGAGGTGAAGCGGGCCGAGAACTGGAGGGAACGATTCGCCAATCTAGAGAGGTGAGGCACGCGTGACTCCTGCCTGTCCTGAGATCAGTTCAGGTTTTTGGAGATACTATTCCTAAAAGATGCGTTTTAGGGTCTCGGTCAATTGAAAAGCTGGCTGAATTCCACATTAGTTTCCTGTTTAGCGTCCTAGGCATTGAGTAAGTCCCTTCACCGGTGCTGGGTCACAGGCCCCCCATCATAAAACCGTGCCCATACTTTGATACCTTTTTTTTTTTTTTTTTTTTTTCCACTAGTGTTTTGGATATGGACCCGTTTTACTGATTAGATCAAAGGAGTGATTCATTCCTGAATTTGTTATCGCTGATTCAAAACAGCTGAGAGAAAACAAACACAACTTGACTGCTGAAATATAGGAATTCTCAGGTCGGTTTACGTCAATCCTATTGACACTCGAGAATTTGTTAGTGATGCTTTACTGGGGCTTGTGTTCTCGTAAAAATGGGCTAGCGATGCCCCTGATCTCAGGTGTAGACAAGGGCACTACAACTAAAAACCGGTCATAACTTCCACCAGCACGGAACGTGCGGAGCATCAGCGACCCGTCAGTTGGAATCAGATTAGGAGATGTCGTTATTAAAATTGTAATGAATTCAAATGCATTTACAAGGCAGAAATAAACACTTCTGCTGCAGCAAAAGTTTGAGAAGGCAGCAGAAAGAAAATATATGACTATGCAAAAGAATCAGCTGAATGTAATGATTTATATAGTTTCACACAGAGCTCAAAGGAAAACATAGGTTTACCCCCGGTTTCACAGACAAGGCCTAAACCTAATCTCAGTCTGAGCTGTTTCAACTGAAAGAAACTTGTTTTGTCTCAGGACACACATCACTAATGTTTTTTTTTTTCTTAGGACTTAGATGTCCTAATCCTGGCTTAGTCTGAGCTCTGTCTGTGAAACCGGACCTTAGTCATTTTGAAATTTGGATATAATAAAGCTTTTCTATATTTTTTCATTTACTTTCATTTCATCTGCAGCGGGGTATCTGTGTAGCATTAACATGGTGACAAAAATCTTCTTGAGCTGGAAGCTCAGAGTTTGCTCAAACTAAAAGTGATCTTACCTGGGTAAAAACTGAAACCGGCTTCATGCTACAGGCCGCTGGGTTGCTTTTGCTGTATGTTTTGGGTCGTCATCCATTTGTACTACGAAGTGCCACCCAATCAACTTTGCTCCATTTGACTGAATCTGGGCAGACAGTATATCCATGTACACTTCAGAATTCATCCGGTTGCTTGTGTCTTCTGTCACGTCAACAATAAACGCCAGAAACCCAGTGCCACTGGAAGCCATGCATGCTCATGCCATCACACTGCTCCACCATGTTTCACAGATGATGTTGTATGCTTTGGATCATGAGCCGTTCCAAGCCTTCTCCATACTTTATTCTTCCAGTCATTCTGGTACAGGTTGATCTAAATTTCAGCCATTCAAAGCCTTTTTTTTTTTTTTTTTATCTTTTTTGGCAAAGTCTAATCTGCCTTGTTTGCACCTTGTGGTGAATCCTCTGTATTTGCTCTGGTGAAGTCTTCTCTTGATTGTAGACTTTGACAGTGACATGGCCACATCCTGGAGAGTGTTCTTCACCACCCAGTTGCTTCTCAAAACTAGTCCAAAACTAGCCCAACCATGTTCAGGGGGTAAATATCCTGTTAGTGGGGTCGTGAAGTTGAAAGACAACCTGTGGAACAACAGTGGAAAAATTAGGCCGTTTCTGCTGGGAAACTGTGGGTTTTCCAACACTGCTGCAGAAGCCAGCAAAAATTATGCACAAGCAATAGGAAATATAAAGACAAGGATGTGACAAAAGACAGCAGAGTTTTTAAACTTTTATGATACGAGCCCTCATGTTTTGCTTGTATGTAGAGTTGTCACTGTAATACTTGTGTGTTCTGACACGTCACTGTACTTCAGCTGATTACCTCCTGATCACTATGGGTATGTAAAATCGCAGAATTATGGCAAATGTCGATCTAGAGTGACGTAAAAGTCACGTGAATTCTGACGTGACCGTTCACACTGCGGTCCCATGTGTCAGATTTACTAGCACGTATGGAAGTGGCACAAATCAGAATTGAAAAGATCAGATTCCGTGCGGTTTGTGCTGTTCGCACTGCCGTGACGAAAACGGATCTGAGTCGCAACTGAGGCCACATTTGCCTACAGTGTGAATGCAGCCTTAGAATCAACTTCAGACCTTTTACCTGCTTAACTGATGTAGAAACAAATGAAGGCATAGCCCACAACTGTCTGTGAAACAGCTTTTGAGTCAACTGTCCAATTACTTATGTTCCCTTGGAAAAGTACATATTAAAGAGCTGTAATTCCTTAACCTTTTCTCAAATTTTGCTGAAACTAAAATGTTTTAAACAACACAAACTGATGATTTGATCCAGATCAAAACCAAATTTGGATTTTGTGATCTAATCTGATTTCAGAATACTTTTTTCCTTTTGAGCAATCTATTTTCAAGGTTTGATCCAATTCGATGGCCAAAAACCGATCAGATTACTTTTGAGCAACTGGCCCCTAATGATACTGAAAATGTATTTGTCAGTTGTATTTGTATGTTAAATATATTCCTTTCCTATATAGAGGCGAAAATATCAGTGTTCTCTGTTAATATACATGTTTAGCATAACATTTCTTTGAAGACACTTAAAGACACTTTATTCTTGTAATGATAACATTAAAAACATTTTATATAATCATGTTTCTGTCAGACATTTTAGAGTCTTTTTTTTTCATTTTAATTGTTATTAAATCTGGTTTACTATTCTGGCACATTAAATTAAACTTTATTGAAATGCTGAGCTGAAGGATAACGATACACAGATTGCATTTCTTCAAATGTACTTAACAATTTCAATAAATGGTTTTAGGAAATTTACCCTATTCAGTTGAAGTTGTTGAAGCTGAAGTGATGTTTTCTTGTAGATATAGAACAGCCTTCTAATAAAGTGGCCATTAAAAGGAAGATGAATGTCTCATCTTAACACGTTTTATGTTTCCTAAATCTTTTATAAACAAACAAACAAACAAACAAAAAAAAAAAGTTAAAACCAGTAAAAAGTGTAGCACCATAGTGACTTTCAGACAGAAGTAATTCAGTTGATAACAAGTGAAATAACAATAACGTGTGTTTGCTAGAAAATAAATAACAACAACTACTTTTTAAAATAACAAACGAGGCTTGTAGTGTTTATTAGGGTGTATCAAAACCGTCCAGGTAACTCACTGTGACTTTGTTTTTGATTGTTTCTGTATTTGCAAACAGTCTTTCACATGGCACTAAAAAATAATTTCGTATTTGTTTTCAGAAACATGCACAATAATCTCCGGATTACAAGGATCCTCAAGAGCCTGGGAGAGCTCGGTTTCGAGCATTTCCAAGCCCCTCTCGTGCGCTTTTTCCTCGAGGAGACCCTCATCAGAAAGACCCTCAGCAGCGTCAAACGCAGCGTGCTCGACTACTTCCTATTTGCCGTGCGGGACAAGCGTGAGCGCAGGAAGCTGGTCCGCTTCGCCTTTCAGCACTTTGAGCCCAAAGACAAGTTCGTGTGGTGCCCCAGAAAAATCCAAAAACGCTTCAAGAAGAAGTCCGAGAAGCGACAGAACTCTTCAGTTGGCGGCGGAGAGAGCGCGGCGCACGACGAAGGTCATTCGCGATACAAAAACAAGGACGGAGAAGCCGCAAGCGAGCCAAAACATAGCAAGCCGGTCGTCGATCTCATAGATGCAAAGAAGCAGGTCGACAGTGACTCTGTAATGAGAGTCGACTCCGAAAAACACTCTGAGGGCTCGTCAGAAGATCACGAGCCAAATCTAGACGCTGCTTCTGTAGAATTACCTCTCAATAACGGCACCAGTGTGAACAACGGAGAGACCGGCAGCGACGAGTCGAGCAGTGTCGAAGGCCAACAAGTCATCCAGAAACCTGAACAAGCGCCAGAGGTCTCGAATACTAATTGGGAACGCCTAGCCGCTTCTAGCGCAGGATCGGCAGACTGCGACGACCCTCGAGATGAGACGGACAGTCCGCCCTGTCCCGCTGACTCCCAGGAGGAACTCGAAGGAACCGCCTCAGGTACGAGAAAGGAAAGGACAGTGACTGACAGCCCTAAACACAATTCACCAACACAGCCTGAGAAGTTTCCCAGGCCTGACTCGATGATGACGAGCGTCCAGCCGGAGAGCCACGAGAAGAACGGAGTGAACTGCAACCAGTCTAACGGATCGGAGAAGGAAGAGCCGATGGACATTGTGGACATGAGTTCATACCTCACCCATGAATGATTCCTGAACATGGCAAAGCACTGAAAATGGACACTTTATGAACTTATTACAAGATGAGATATGAACTGAGTTTTTTTTCAAAGAGGGCAAGATTCATTTAAACATGTTTTCTGTGTATTGGTTCAATTAATGGGAAAGTCATTCTCACTTGCAGTGATGAGGCCAAATGTACATCTGTCTTGTTATAGCTGCCCCCTCTCTTAGTTTGAATATTTGTCCATATATTCATATTTATAGTTTTTCCTATTATTATTATTATTATTATTATTATTATTATTTTTTTTTTTTTTTTTTTTGTTAAATGAAACTGTGAAATGACGAATGTACATTCAGCTAATAAGAAACAACTATTGATTGACATATTTCCACAGTAAATGCATAGAGTTGGGATACTGTTTTTCAGCCGATATACTGTATCCCAAAACTCTATCGTGTTTTTAGTTAATGGAAAAGTACAAAAAATTTAATTTTACATCTGTGGGCATAGAAAAATTAAATAATCCCTCTGATCAGAAGCTGTATAAATCAGTCCTTTAGTGATTCTTTGAATGTGCAGCCCATGCAGTAACTCCAAATTTTTAATGACATTTTTTCTCACATTAACCCTTCATTAAGTATTCTAGAATAAATAAAAACCCTTTTCAGCTATGAACTGCTGTTTATATGTTGTTTTTTAGTTTTGAAATAATAACAGTAATTAAAGTGTACTTTCATTTTGCTCACTTGCTGCGGTCCAGTAATAATAAAGGCAGATGATCTTAAGGGAATAAAGGAAATGTGTATGTTTTATCAATTTTTCTTGAAAGCAGAGCGAGAGCTAATCCTGTTTTATATCTGTAAAACCTCCTGAGATCAAGCCGTTTAAGAGGAAGAGGAGACACAATGGTAATTGGATGAAGTGTTTTGTAGCTCATGCAGAAAATGTGAACATGAAGGATGATTGCACTGTTTTTCCAATGCTCACCAATGTCTGTCATTGAAATAAAAAGTTCTCATTTCTGGAGCTACAACATACTACAAAATAATATTTATTGGCCTGCCAACATTTCTGTGCATAAGAATACATACAGTACTTAGAGGAATGAAGAAATTGGCAGTATTGTGTTATGCCAGAAATAAATGGAAGTTCGTATATATGCCACTCCCATAAAAAAAATAAATAAATATATATATATATATATATATTTATTTATTGCTACGTCTGACTGCTGAGGGGAGGGAGGAGCTCAACAGGGTCTACTGTATGGACACTCTGGAGTGGTTTTAGCAAGCCGACCCGAACCAGGGCCACTCAGTGCTTCTACCAGTTTGAGGTGAGAACACAGGAGGATACACAATATAGAATCTAACGAATGTGTTAGGGGTTGCCCCGCCCGCAGCTCTACAGATATCTGTCAGCGAGGCGCCACGAGCCAGTGCCCAGGAGGATGCAACACTTTTAGTTGAGTGAGCTCACAACCTGAGTGGGCATGCCATCACCCTGTGCCTGGTAAGCTAGGGTGATGGCATCCACTATCCAGTGGGCCATCCTCTGCTTGGAGACGGCATTCCCCTTCTGCCGGCCTCCGTAACAAGCAAAGAGCTGGTCTGAGGTCCTGAAGCTTTGTGTCCGGTCTACATACCATTTTAGGGCTCGGACGGGACAAAGCAAAGCTAGGGCTGGGTCCGCCTCCTCTGGGGCTCACCGCCTGGTCCCTGAAAGTAGTAGGAACCTTGGGAACATAGCCGGGCCGGGGCCTCAGGATTACCTGGGAATCCGCCGGCCCGAACTCTAGGCACGATTTGTCGACCAAAAATGCGTGCAGGTCCCCTACCCTCTTGATGGAGGCCAATGCAAGCAGGAGCAAAGTCTTCATTGAAAGGAGCTTCAGCTTGACTAACTGCGAAGGCTCAAATGGGGCCTTCTGTAGTGCTGTCAGCACTAGGGACAGATCCTAAGAGGGTACAGAGGGGGGCCGGGGTGGATTTAGCCTTCTTGCCCCCCTGAGGAACCTGATGACCAGGTCATATTTCCCCACAGACTTCCCTTCTATGGGTTCATGGTGTGCAGCAATAGCAGCCATGTAGATTTTAAGGGTGGAGGGAGATAGCCTTCACTCCAACCCTTGCTGCAAAAAGGACAGCACGACTCTGATCGGGCATCTTTGGGGGTCCTCTCGGTGAGAGGAACACCACTCACGAACAGGTTCCACTTCAAGGCATAAGCGTGTCTCGTGGACTGGGCTCTTGCCGAAGTGATGGTGTCTTCCACTCCTTGGGGTAGGTCACCTAGAACCTCCGCGTCCCATCCAGGGACCAGACGTAGTTTCCAGAAGTCTGGACGCAGGTCAGTAGATCCAGTGTTTCCCATTCATTAACTAGAGTGTGGCGGCCCGCCACAGTCTCATCTGTCCCGCCACAGTTTCATAATAAACCGAAAATATTTATACTCGTCATTTTAACATAGACGTCTTTAACGTTGTGTTTCGTGCCATCGCTTTGGAAAAGTGTCCGTCAAACGAACTAAGCGTTATATGGTTTTATCCGTTCATCAAGTCTGTTCCGCTGCTTGTTTGTGAAGCACGCACTTCATTCAGAGTCAGACGATCAGTTTGTGATTTGATGTTTGCCGCATCAGAGTCAGAGCGACTCTTTGATTGACAGTCAATGCGGTGAACGTTGTTTTTGCCGTGAGTTTAGCGCGCGTTTGAGAATGCAACGGCAACCAGTTACGCATTGTCACATTAGCATAATTTTCAACATTTTAATGGGCAGATGTTTACAGTATTTCACTAGATTTGTAATAAGACGCGTTTGTAAACCAGTTTGCACTGAAGCTGGAGTTTTCCGCCAAAATAAAAGCTCTACTGCAGTTTCCGTCAAAATAAAAGCTCATAGGTTTATTTCTTGGAAGCAAGGACTAAAATTAACAGACACGCGCACAGAAAATACTGTACAAGCAGAGCAAGCGCGTTGTTTCGATGGCATTTTCCCCTCTATTTCACAAGCGCCATCTGCTGTCAGAGAGTGAAATTCAGTCTGTTGTTTTTGTTTTATGCAGATTTTAGCATAGTTTCACAAAGCTTTAAAGTCAGACCATTCTGTTTTTGATTCAAATGTTGAAATGATACAGACAAATTTAAATTAAAAAATGCTCATGCTACATGTGTTTCATCTTTGTTTGTATTGTGATTAAATAAATTAAATAAAGTATTTATTTACTAATTTATTTTACAGTGCAATTATTTTACAATATATAGCTATTCCTGTCATAGGAATAATAATATAAAATTATTATTATTATAATATTCTAATTTGTTTGGCTTCCAGATTGACCAGTGTGAGTGTACTTTAGACTGAGACACTATATCACAACTGACTGAGTTCCCTGTAAACTTTAAGAACAAGTCAATTCACCAGATTTCTTTCTTTGTTTAGTTTGTACACTGACCTGTTTTGGAGCTCTTAATTTTTAACTCTCAGAGTGCACCAGAGAGATGAATTTAACTTTAAAGTGTACAAAATTTTCTCCTGGGGGGGCATGCCCCCCCACACTCCCCTAGTGGGACCGAGGTCCACCACCACAGTCTCACAAAATTCTGTGGGAAACACTGAGATCCTTCCTCAGAGAAATCCCCCAGGGAGGTGCTGTCATTAGTTCTGGAAACCAGGTCCGGGTGGGCCAGTAGGGTGCCACCAGAACAAATCTACCTAAGCCCCCCCGAAACATCTCCAGATCAGCTGGACCGTCTGGGGATGGAGTCTCAATTCTCCGGGGAGCACAGCTCGCGGCAGCTCATCAGAATGTAAAAGGCATGAAGCAACCTCAGATCCTTCTGACTCTAAAGGAGGAGGGGTGTAATGTAAGGTCCGACTACGGGCTGAAAGTTTGGCGGCAAGCCGGTGTCACTCCTCCTTGGGACTCGGCCGTGGAGCCAGTGTTGAAGCGGTCTCATATGGAGCAGCCCTAGCAGTGTAACTGTCGCTGCAGCTGCCATATGCCGTAGGAGCCTCTGAAATTTCAGTGGGACCGCTGTCCTGCTCTTGAACATATTCAGGCAGTTCAACACTGACTGGGCACGTTCCTGCGTGAGGCATTATGTCTGTTCGACCAAGTCCAACTCCATACCAAGAAAAGAGATCCTCTTTGTCGGGGAGAGTTTGCTCTTTTCCTAGTTGACCCGAAGACCCAACCAGCTGAGGTGCATGAACACCAGGTCCCTGTGTTCGCACAACTGATCCCGAGACTAAGCCAGTATCAGCCAGTTGTCGAGTTAGTTGAGAATGCGAACGCCCTGCTCTTGAGGGGAACAAGGGCCGTCTCTGTGACTTTCGTAAAGGCATGGGGTGACAAGGACAGCCCGAAGGGCAGGACTTTGTACTGATATGCTTGCCCTTGAAACGCGAACCGCAGAAATGGTCTGTGGCACGGAAGGATCGAAACATGAAAGTGCGCAGTGGGGCAGTGATGGGGAACGCAGGGACCCCGCTCAGGCATCTCGTTGCCAGTCCGAAGCGGGGTCAGAGTGTCTGTGACACTTACCTGCGTTCGGGTAGTACATCTGATAGCATTATCCAAATGCCACTCACTGGCAAGAGGGGAGAGTGAGTGAGGTCCAAGGTTGGCCCGTTCCACCCCCCCGTCTTCTCTGGGGACCCAGAGATAGAAAAAAAAAACTCCTCTTTTGTTAAGTTTTTGGGTACCACTGACCAGGCCAGTGGTGGGAAAAAAGGAAACAAAAGATTCTCCACCCAGGGCCAGCCGTCTCAGAGCCTCTTTCTCTTCCGCTTGCCACTGGTCTTAGTGGGGGCCTGGACGGGTGGGGCGGCTGCCGAAAAGGTCGCTGTGATGGCTGTGCGGGAGCGGAGTCAGGGGGCCACCCTCGGCGATGAGCAGGCTGAGGTGCTGCATGCCGGGACAGGATGTGTCTGATGTGAGCCTCAGTCTGCTTCTGTGAAGCAGAAAACTGCTGGGCGAAGTTCTCCACCGCATCGCCGGAAAAGCCAGTCTGGGACACAGGGGCACTGAGGAACCTGGTCTTATCGGTTTCCCTCATGTCAGCCAGCCACAGCCAGAGATAGCACTCCTGGACCAACATGGTGGACATGGCATGACCCAGAGACCACATGGTCACCTTCAACGCACATAACGCGAGGTCTATGGTGATGCGAAGCTCTTTAAGAACTTCTGGGCTGTGAACAGGGTGTTGGCCTAGCGTGTAAGGCAGAGCTAGCTTCTCCACAGGCTGATCAGAGCTGACGAGTGCCTACATGCCTGGGAGGGGAGCGTTGGCTTGCGCTGCCAGGTGGAAGCGCCACCGCACACTTCACTGCCGCGATGGTTTAGCCATCGAGAGTGGTTAGGGAGGATGTGCCACTGGAGCGGTTTTGGGCAGTAAAAGGTGCCATCCATGTTCCAGTGAGCTCATCATGCACCTTTGGGAAGAAAGGTACCAGCTTGAGCCACCCCGAGATACCAGTCATCCAGCCGAGAGGGTTCGGGACGTGATGGAGGCTTTTATTCAAGCCCTACACTCTTGGCAGCCTGGGCAAGCATAGCCATCATCTAAGGGTTCATATCCGGCACCGCTGACCACTTGGTGGACAGCAGTGTGCTCGGTTTATCCTACCCCGAAAGGTTGGCTCACTCTCCGATACTGCGATCGACATCCGATCATCAGAGGAAGCCCCAAAAGATATGAGTGGTACCTTACGGTGGAAGGAGGAGCCCTCATTTTTGGGGAGTCCCTCACCATCACCGTTAGATGTCAGCTCCCTGCCAGAGGTGGTGCCCTCCTGGCATTTGCCTAGGGGGAACTCTAGATCTGGGCAGAGGAACCGGCACCCTCCCCCTTTGCAGGAAACGGAGTCTGCAACTCGCCGATGGTCATCCTCCCGCAATGACAGCATGACTCATGCACAAAAGCTGCCTCAGTGTGCCCAGACACGTGAGGCAACAATTGTGACCATCACTCGGTGCCAGGTAACGACCGCATCCAGAAGCGCACGGGTGGAAGAGCATGTTTGAAAGCCGATCTTTATAAAGACGTCCACCCGTGAAAGCTCTTTTAGAAAACTGCTCTAAGGTTCTGAGGCACACAGGGGAGATGGCCGCAGCAACACAGAAGGGGGTAGAGCAGCCTAATGTGCGCTTTTTCCCACTCGACTAGGAGACCACCGTAGCTGAAGCGCCAGGCCGCCAACACATGAGCAGGTAGACCATGATTCGTTGTTTATTTTCTTATTTTGCTTGCAGACTCGATCAGATAGGTTCCAAAGCCAAAGCTGACTATGCACTGCACCTGCTGCCTGATTATACTCGTGATGCAATCATTGCATGCCAATGTGCATTGGCTTGTTTAGTTTACACTCAAAGTAGATTGGTCTCTCTAAACGAGATCCCAATTCGTTGGTCACTTCTAACCTTTTCTGCATTCTATAGATGTTCAAGGTTCTTCTTGGAACCATTGATGCCAATAAAGAACCTTTATTTTTAAGAGTGTTGTATTTTCCTACTGCTTGGTGCACACTTCAACTACCTTAAAGTTATTATAATCAATCAAAATTATACAGGGATGTGCAGAGAATTTCTCAGGGACTCAAAATAATTTACTACGGTAATTGGACTCACCCTCTTAATCCATTTTGTAGTTGTTTATCGAGGCCCAGGTCTGCTAGGTAACTTTTTAGTTGTGTGTTGCTCTCAAGCTTCCCTGAGGATGGTACTCCTTTGGTTATGCTTGATCCTGGAGGGCCGGTGTCCCTGTAAAGTTTAGCTCCAGGGGCTTTTTCAGGGTTGGAGCTAAACTCTGCAGGGACACCAGCCCTCCTGGATCAAGGTTCCCCACCCCTGACTTAGGTAAACCTTGGACCACAATCTGCTTGCCTCTTTCGATCTTAAGCTACTCACTAACTAATTACAAATCAGGCAACCAACTGGACCTTATTTACACAAGACACTGCTCCGCTGTTCATGTGCTGGTTACTACAATGCAGTGTTTTGGAAAGTTACTTTTAAAAGTAATGCATTGCAATATTACATTACTCCCTAAAAAAGTAACTAATTACGTTACTTTATATGAAAAGTAATGCGTTATGTTACTTTTGGGTTACATCCGTGTTACTTTTTAAATCTGGGCTGGGCTTGCTTTCATATATATATATGTATATATATATAGATAGATAGATAGAAAGATAGATAGTTCTATTTTTAGCAAATGTAAAAGCCTTAGCTTTCACAGGGCTTTTATATAAAGTCTTTTTCCCTTATTAGTATGGTTGAACTGGATCATCAAAGGTCAGCAGCAAAGACATTGGTTAATAAAATGGAATTAAATACATGAAAGGAAATTTGTGGTATTTAACATATTGTTGCAGGTTTGCATCATATTCTGAGTTTGCATTTCATTGTTTTAATTCATTTTGATGAGTACTGAATCTGAAGAAGTCCAAATAGCAGCATTACATAAATAAACAAAATAAGCAAATTAGAAAATTCTGAGAGAAAAATAAACACAAAAATAAATAAATACATAAATAAAATGCAATACAAGGGGGTTAATTTGGGAAAACAAAGTAAAGTACTTTTTGAAAAAGTAACTCAGATATTTTCTTGTAATTTAAAAAATAATGTGATACTTTACTAGTTACTTGAAAAAAGGTCATCTAATTACGAAACTCACATTACTTGTAATGCGTTACCCCAAACACTGCTCCAATGCACACCTGGGATCCTCTCTCTTAACCGCAACATGGTTCCTGACACAACACATACCCCTCCACATGTCATCTTTCGACATACGCTCACTGTTACCCTCCCAGCTATCTACTATGGTTTCATCTTCGCTCCTTCCCCTAATCAGTTCTCATCTCTTGATGCTCGCAGTGCTACTGACACTTTCTGCTCCACTCTTATATTTTGTTGAGACACTGTCTGCCCCCTGTCTTCCAGGCCAGCCTGTACCACCCCTTCTGCCCCTTGGCTGTCTGATGTTCTCCGTGAGCTTTAATCTAAGCTCAGGGCTGCATCGAGGGTTTGGCGCAAATCAGAAAATCTTACTTACCTTAATATGTATCAGTCACTCCTCCCTTCCTTCTCTGCTAATGTCTCCACTGCTAAAAAGACATACTATCATAAGAAAATTAACAATTCGTCTTCCTCCTTTGTCTTCCTCCTCCCCCTCCTTCATCAGCTCTCTTTGCCACATTCTTCATAAATAAAATAACAGCCATCAGTACTTATTTTTCCACACCACAAAGTGTCAAACACATCTTACCAGCAAACATATCCCAGTCAACAATTTGATCTCACACTGATCTCACCATGTGGTCACAATGTGACGTAACAGTGAGCTAAAAGTGTAACCTCACAGCGTCCTCAATGTGTGCTCACACTATGATCACAATGTGAAGTCAAAGTGCACTCACTGCACGGAGACTAGGTACCCAGCATACATTGCTGCAGGAAGCTTTTGATTGTCACCATTGTTGAGATTCATACACTGATTCTTGATGTTTCTCTGTTTTTACATGCCATGGCAGTTTAAAATGTTTGACTTATGCTTTCAAATTTCTTCATAAATTACTATACTGTATAAACAAAGAGCTATTTTAATTGACTGCATACTGAATCTAGGTGATGATTGTGTTGTTATCATTAATAATCCCTTCTTGGTATTCCTTGCCATAACAAATGTGGTTTACAAACACAGTTACACATCAGTTGTACACAGCAAAATCAGCAAAAAAAAAAAACTGTGAACAACACATCAATCAGTTTTGCCATAATCAGACAGATGATGAAAAAAAGTTTATCTTAATTTAGACACACAGACATGAAGAATCAGTGTGAGAATCACAACAACGGTGACCATCAAAAAGCGTGTTGTAGCCAATCAGAACTCATCCATGACTCCCATCATGCATTGCGGCATGAATAAATGATGAGAGTTCAGAGTTGATCTGTTTATCTGAATATGCCGTTTGTCACCATTGTTGAGATTCATGGGCTGGTTCTTGATGTCTATGTGTGCCTACGTGAAACACTTTTTTTTTTTTTGAACAGGTTGTAAAAAAAACTTTCCAAGATGTATAGGAAGTGCTGGATCTTCTGTGGATTGTCAAGGCAATTATAATAAGCAAAAAAAAAAAAACTAACTTAGAGGTTATACTCTAGGTGATTTACATCAAACAACGAATATGTTAAAACATAACCACCTGGGGACTTGAGCTTTTGTCTTGCCTGGCTGTTTTAACTCAAATACAGCAGCCAAACAAAATCTAGCATTAAAGATTTAAGGGTCAAGAGCCCAACTAATGCAAACACTGACCACTATAATGGTTGCTTAAAAATTTTGGTTTTCTCCTTTGGTGATTCTGCTTGTTAACATCAGGTGTCTTCAATAATGATCAATCATCACTTTGTTAATCACCTAATTATCTCATTACCTTCAACACTGCTTCAGTGTTAACTTTAACACTGCTTCGGTGTTTATATGTGTCCACACTCAGTGTTAAATTAACACTGGGGATTTTGCTGTGTATGTTTGGAGAAGGTTCTTATAACATAAATTTGTTATCTGGGTGTGCACTCATACTGTGAGCTCATCATGTGACACCACTGTGATAGTGTTGAGAAACAGGAAGTAGAATGTCCCCTGGTGACCGATATTTGCAGTGCCTCCTCTCAACCTGCACAACATTTTGAATTCACAATGAGCTCACATATTACTCACACTCTTGAGTATCACACAATGAGAATGATGTGATGTCACTGTGAACATCGCATGATCTCACGTGTTGACTGGGATGTCCTTCTCTCCACTCTCAGAAGCAGACATCTCCAAACTCATCCTTTCCAAACTGTTCTACTTGTCCGCTATTCCATCTCATCTCCTTCACGCCATTTCTTCTTCAGTTGTACCTGCACTTAGTCACATCATTAACACATCCCTTCACAATGGTGTTTTTCCCTCAGCATTTAAACAGGCTCGGATAACCCTTCTACTTAAGGAGCCCACTCTTCACCCAGCACCGCCCGTATTCGTACTGTATAAAATGTCTTCATTCTGCAGTTTCAGACGCAGATTGGGCATTGAATCATTAATTCATCCAACTGATTCAAGAGCACAGTTTTTCATTCTCTTACATTTGCGATCATTCCTTTTATTCAGTGCATTTCATTGAGCCAAACTGAGCTTGTTTACTTGAATTAAAATTACATTTTTTTGCTAGCATGTAAAATTCATGAACAAGTAAGAAATCTCCTGTGATTGGTGCTGTCCCAGTTATTGCTCATTGAATTCAGTAACACCATAGTCAGCAGTCATGGGGCTACGCATGTAGCCATCAAACACTATTGGCCTTCCCATAAAATAACACCTACTTTCAATATTTTACCTGTATTTTTTTTTTTCTCAGCACAAAGCTTTAAACTCTTTTTATGAACACAACACATTTTCAGCATGACTGCCTCAATTAGTCCAATTTAGAGCTGACATTATCTGAAAATGTATCACTGTGATTTCCTGGTTCATTTGCAGTGGCAGGCGATGTCTCTCAACTTTTTAAATACGCTTTACATTTTAGAAAATGGTAAGATATTTGTATTTCGTTGGGTGAAAACATTTGGTACAATGTAAGTTTGTTTGTTTGTTTTTACTTCTCAAGAGGCATGCTGGGATATAGGCATGCTGCATATGTCCAGTCTCTGGTGAAAAACAAGAACCAGTATAGGCTGTAAATAGCTGCATGTCCCATGAGAACTCATAATCACCATTATTACTTATGTACATGTTGTTTCTGGTTTTCAGTTGCTCATATGCACTAAGGGACACCTTGGTGTTTATCAACTTATTGTCAGTATTACACTGGCAGAACAACACTCGATTCCACTGAAACAACTTATAATTTGTTCATTTGTTGATTTGCCTTAATTTGTGCGAACCTGTCGCCTTAATGTTTCACCTGTGATGAGTGTGCATCGCCGTTGACTGGTGTCAGAGTGAGCTGTGGAATCCTGAGCATCCGTCCGCGCTGAGCTCATGTCCGCCCCCTCCGCCGGACTCAGCGCTGCCCCTTTATCTGCAATCATACTGAGAGTCGTCCAGCACAGGGCACAGGACTGAGGGGAGCACAGGAGCCATGGCCGTGTTCTCAGCGCTGCATTTACTCTTTCTGTTCCAGCTATTAACGTCGTCTCTTGCTCAGGTAAGACCCGTTAATCGACCGGAGAGTTCGACTAATAAGCTGCCGCTTCTGCTCGATCATTTGCTGCCTACAGTAACATCGAGACTGAGAACTGCAACCTGTTGCGCAGTGTAGAAACAATGTTAGTTCTCACCAGTCGCTAGCTAATGAGTTTGTTAAATCCATGAAAGTGTATTAATAGTGTTCATGCATTTAATTATTATTATTAGTAGTAGTATTATTATTATTTGCATCTTTGTGGACTTACTGTAATGTGCGTATTGTAAAAGTTAAACTGGGCAGCTGTTTCTACTAACCCTTAAAATGACTTTGGTTGGTGCACAGATATATGTTTTTACATGAATACATCTGTTCATATTGATGTTACTATATATATATATATATAGGTTAGCTTATACAACATTTTTTCACAGTGTAATGTGATCGACACACAATGGCATCTTTGTGAGATCTTTGCGGTGTTTGCTCACTCTTCACCTGTGTTCTTCACGTTGGTCTTTTTGTGTCTCAATATGTAACATTTCCATGCAAATCACATTGTGACTAGTTAATTTTCATATATGAACAGATTTTATTCAAGCTGCGTTTAGATTCACTTGACATTTTGAAAACGGGCTCCTAAAGGGCGTTTATTTTATTTACATTGATTTCTTTATCTGATTATACCAATCTTGATTTTGCGTTATGTTTATAGCAAAGGCCGGGTCCGCGGGGTGCGCCTGGAGCGCCGGGGCCGCCGGGACCCCCAGGGAAAGATGGCATTGATGTGAGTTCCAGATGCATGTGTCCATGTTTTATATATACACATATGTTTATTTATTCCGTTTCATTCATCTGTTTGTGTTTGTTACACATTTTAGGTGAGAAACAAAAGAGGGACAAAAAGATTGATTTGAAATATGACTGAACAGATTTTCTTTCTGTGAATTAAACCAATCTCTTATCAGTAATCTAAAACCTTGATGTAAATGAGCTTCATTGTACTGCATGTGTGAACAGCGGTGTTTGTCTGTTTGAGACAGGCTGGTAACAGTAAAGGAAAAAACTCTCAGGAATTTACGCATGTAAACGGCCAATGTTTCCTTAGCAAACGAAAATCTGCTTAGCCCGAGCAGCAGAGGTGCGGTGACAGAGGGCCCATTCATTCGGCCTCAAATCAAACACAAGCGTCTAAAGTTTCCCCAACCCCCTCCACCTTCACTCTCCTGCTCTCCACACTTTCTCGCAGTATTATTCAGCTCAGAATAGACCTTTCGTGGAGAAGGAGAACAGCACAACCTTTTGTAACACACAGTTTGTTTCTACCAGAAGACGTGACGATCACTGCGGACTGCTGTCTAGTCACTGATATGTCTAACCTAACTATGATTGTGATCTGTGCAGGGTAAACCTGGCCCTGCCGGACTTCCAGGAAAGCCTGTGAGTATCTGTGGATGTGCTGCTTGTAAAATCCCCTCATGTCCGATACTTTAAATCGCTGATTTTGCACGTTTACTTTGCTTGCGCATTTAACGTGCATCCCAGTGCTAAAGAAGTGTTTGCTCACCTCATATCTCTGGTGATTTGTCTGACGATGCTTCTCAGTCAAGATTTAGTGTAAATAATGAGTCGAGTGTCACGTTTTAACCCCATCCGGCTGCTCGCATTATTTCCTTCCAAAGACTACGAGGAAAGTCTGTCTGTTAGATGCAGTTAATAACATGCAAACACAGAATCGATGCACAAATCATATTGTGTAAGACACGATTTGAAATGAAATTTAAATTCTCTTTTGATCGCAGGGGCCGAAAGGTAAAGCAGGTAAACCGGGGGCCGCAGGAAGCCCGGGACTGCCTGGCCTCCCTGGTGTGGATGTAAGTCACGAAGGAGCAGCAGCGTTTTCAACGCACGCTCTCTTTTTTTTTCTTTTATTTATAGAAAGGAAACCATTTGAGCACGATGCAAAATTGGCTCCTGGTCATGAACATGTCCTGTTCTGTAGGGTTTGACCGGCCCGGACGGTCCAGCTGGCAAGGATGGACCACCAGGAGCAGCAGTAAGTGACTCTCAGTTTGATTGAGTTGAGTTGTCGAGTCTCTCTGCACATAACATCATAACATATGAGGTGTGAATACGTAACCGCCTTCTTTTCCGTTTCTGAGGCGTGATTAAAATGTCTGCTGTAGTATATGCATTCCATATGACCAATTAAAACTATTAATAACTCTCGTAGTTGGGATTTTCAAACTATATTTTGTGCTCATAAATCGTCTCTTCAAATTGTGGCCTGAGCACAGTGTGCAGCCACCAGCAAACGTTTTAATGAGGATCAGCTGACTTTAGACAAATCCGTCGTTTTCTCTAATCCAGCCTGGAATGTGAAGTCGTCCCACCGCAGGTTTTCTGTTAATTAGTCTCTTGGAATCAGCAGAAATCACTGTAATTCTGCGCGGCTGATGGCAGTGAGCTGTGGGTAGAGTGGGACGCTCATGTGATGTGTCTCATAACAGCGCAGTGCATAATCAATGGCCTGAACGGGCTGACAGCGATAGAATGCGACGCACTGTACGCGTCAGTTAAGCTTGTTTTGCTGCAGTTCATCGAGGGGCCTTTCGGAATCTGCTGTTATCTGTATTATCGGTTCAAGTTTGTGGAAAAAAAAACTAAAAAATTGTTTGTCGTAAGCAGTGTTGCTCAGTCAGACGTTTTGTTTACCACTCCATTTTAGTAGGAAATACACAATGAACAAACTAACTATATATAATGACCTATATAGTGAACATAATCTATAATGAACAAACCAAACTGCAGATTTCAAGGTGGTAGGTGGTAAAATCTACAGCGAACAGAGTTAAAGAATGAATGTGCTCATGTCTTTGCCAGCTGTCATGAGGGGCGTCCGCTGTCGGCTCTGGGGTTCTGCTGACTTTGAGGGACAGTTTCTGTTGTGGGGAACTGAATTCATTTCAAGTACTTTTTATTTTGGTCTAATCATAAACCGTGACTTTCATTTAAGCCTGTTTAGTTTAATTTGGATAAAAAAGCAAAAAAAACTCTTTGCGTAGAATTAAAGTAAACTATTTTATTTAGTTTAAATAATATTTTCGCCTGACATCAGAGTGCTGATGTGAAGAACACATACTTGTACTTTTTTCTTTTGTATTTATTTATTTGCTTGCATGTGTTGCTCTTTTGTTGGTTTGATTGGATCTTCTGTGGATCATTTGTGGATAAAAGCGTCTGCTAAATGAACATGTACATGTATTTATTGTTAGTACATAACAGAAAATATGCTGCCTATTTTAAACAGAAGCTGTCTTAATTCATCTAAATTAAACACTGACTGAAAACAGCTTTTAGCTTTATCTTAAATGAAAATTGAACTTTCATATTACAGCTTGTTTATGTTTTGTTTTTGGTGTTTTCGTGTTCAGTTACGTTGGGAGTTAGAACAGTTTCAGTTGCGCTCTGCAGACCTATCGCAGAGATATACTGCTTTCTGTCTGAGTAGGTACTACATCTGAATTCGGACCTGTTCCTTACAGTATGAATGAAGTTCGGACGTACCGTACATCCGCCATGTTGTCATTCACTGCCATTCACAAATCCTCTCCCATGGCTTCATGGGACAGTAAAATGTCCATCGGTTGTGTACTTGAGAATCTGGGCAGAAGTGGTTGGGGGCTCCAGGTTCACTTACTGTTTTTCAAATACTGTGAATTTGGACATGCTACTCTGTTAGCATACTGTTTTTTTTTTTTTTTTTTTGCGTACTATATAGTCAGGGTTGAGGAGTAACGGAATACATGCAAAATATGAGTAACTGTATTTCATTACGGTTTCATTTTAAAATGGTGGTAATTAAATTACAGTTACATCCGAAATGTATTTTAGATGAACGAAGTGATTTCTTTAAAATGGAATTGATTTTTTATTTAGTACTGTCCTGAATAAGCTGTGTGTCTACATTTACTTCACACAACAGAATAACTGAGTTTATAAAAATGACCCCATTCAAAAATGTACACAGCCTTTCATCTTAACCGTCTGTGGTTGCCTGGATGATCCACGACTGGTTTCATGTTTTGTGAGTTGTTCATTGGTCCCTTGTTTGTCCTGAGGACTTCAAACTGTCCACTGATCTTCAGAAAAGTCCTCCATTTCCGGCACATTCTCAGGTTTTCCAGCATCTTTTTCGTATTTGACCTCTTTCCAACAATGACTGTTTGATTTAGAGATCCATCTCTTCACACTGAGGGCAGCTGAGGGACTCGACTATTACAAAAGGTGACAACATTTACTAATGCCCTAGGAAACACAATGCATTAAGACCAGGGGGTGTAAACCATTGAACAGGATGATGTGTAAAGGTTTTATTCTGAGGTCACGCGGTCACGCGCGTACAGAGGGAACACGGTCTGCTGCACGCGTGGCGGGGAAGAGTACGAGCGGTGTGCCGTTCGCAACTTAGGCTCTGTTTGCTTCTGTTTGCCAGCTCAGACTTTTATCTTGAATATTATTTTGAACTCAGAATATATTTTGTGTGTGTTGCTGTAGGGTGACCGAGGACCTCCCGGACCAGATGGACCGCCTGTAGGTGCCAAGCATCAGTCAATCCACAGTAAACACAGTAAACATATGACATTTCCACCTGTTTCCAACAGCACAGGACCAAAAGATGCTCTCCAGTTCAAGCCCACACCATACTTTTTTCACTTAAACAGACAGCCGTCATTACTTACATTCACAAAACGTTTGTCTAGCAAAAGTGCAGTATCGTGACAAACGCGTAAACGACATGTCTTACGTTCTCTTCTCTTGTCGTCCTCAGGGCAGAGGCAGACCGGGAGCTCTGGTGAGTACAACCCTTCCAAAACAGGAATTAGAGGAGGAAAGAAAATGTACAGCCAGTATCAAGCATTTGCACTGTGTGTGTGTGTGTCTTCTGATCTCAGGGTCTTGCTGGAGCTAATGGACTTCCAGGTGGACCAGGACCTCAGGGTCCGCCGGTGAGTGACCGTTCAAGCGGCTTCTTGCGCACTTTGACGTTTATGTTGCTGGTCATGCGATAGAACGCTATCTGCACCGCATCTTGAACATGAAGAGTTAAGCAGCACAGAGACGAGCAGATGAAACATGCCGCACGTTACTCTCGTGTCACGCGAGCTTTGACTGTGAAGTCAGTAATATTTGAAGCACATCTCTCTTCAGTCCATGGAGAATAAAGAAACACACAGATGTGTTTAGATGTGTTTTTAGCAGGAAATACAACCGTTCTGTAAGATAGTGATAATAGCAGGTTGATGTGTGGACGAGTGCTGTGATGAGTGACTCAGGTTTGTGTGATGGTTGTAGGGACCTGAGGGTCTTCCAGGACTTCCTGGTCTTCCAGGCCCAGATGGACCTCCTGTAAGTACCTGCAACACTGAGTGCAAAACACTTTTTTGTTTGATTTTATTCAAGTAATTCAATTTCATGTTTACTTCTTTTTTTTTTTTTTAGGGACTCCCAGGAACTCTTCCTGAAGGCAGTGGAGATCTGCTGGTACGTTACGACGCGTTGCCACATTTGCATACTACGTTAAAAAAAACACTTAAATTGACCATATGCACGCTTACCTTCTTGTTTTAGACGAGCCAGCTCAGTCATTTCCGGTCAACTGCACTGTGTCGTAAGAGGAGTGTCCTTTGCTCATTTCTCTACATAATCCATTCACGATTCAAAGAAATTCAATTTGGTTAAGAGGACCAAACGTCCGTCTATACCATTTCAAGAGTGACAAACGCAAGTGTAAATAATTACACGAGTAAATCCGCTAAATATGCATATCATTGCTATGATGGACAGTAATAACGGAACCAAACACCTGACAAGCCGATGTCAAAAACTGAGCTGTGCATTAAATGATTCAGACTAAATTCAGAGGAACAAAACTACAGCAGTAACAAGTTTGTGTTGGTTGAATATAGGCTATTTAATAGCTTTTTCAGTTCAAGATAAAACCTCAAAGATTAGTTATTAATTTAAATCTAAAATATTTCAAATTCATATGGATTCATATTAAATGCATTATTTAATTCTTACACCATTAATATTTAACTTATGCAATTGGTAGTAAGCTATATACGTATTTAAATCACTCACCCTTATAGGCTGTTGGTGTCTGGGAGTATTTATTTATTTGAATGACTTTCTGCACTTGCTATACAATATACTTCAGTGCAGTAAAACTACTAAAATTTGTTATACTAGTAATTTTATAATAAATCGAAAAGCAAGACTTGAAGAAAATAGGGAGTCGAAATGGCAGCTGCAGCCCGTGAGTGATCCTCTGCTGCCACCTTCTTGCTATAAGGGTAATTTCATGTAATTTTCATCTTTAAAAGTCGTTGTTTTCCGTGAAGAAAAAAAAAATATATATTTTCATGTCATCTTCATGAATGAAAAGTTATTGATTATCAAGAATACTATTAAGATGTCCTCGAAGAGATAGCGTGGCTACCTAGCTAACGTTAGCCTAAACAGTTACGATAGTGTTTAGCTGTCAGCATTTAAATGTACAACTAGGTACTTTTTCTGGGATTACCAGGCTCAGAAATTAAATCATATGTTGTTAAATAACATGAAACTAAATGCTAATGCTGCTGTCATTCTTTACGATGTTGCAATTGTCATTTTTTCTATGTTTCTGATAAGAACGAGGCAGGAGAGTCGTCTCAAGAGTCTCCACCTATATATAGTGCATATAAAAGGAGCTGGTTTATCATTATGCAGAAGTTCTAGAGAACACTCCGTGCATATGGTCAACCGGTTACAGCCAGATTCAGTAGTTTTTTTATTATTATTTTTACAGTTATTGTTTGGTTCAAACATACATTTTGATTTAATATTAATCAAATGAAAAAAGAAAAAAAAACAAAAACAAGGTTTATTCATTCATCTACACCGGTTCATTGAATTAAGCTATTTTGAATTGACCGATTCAGAATTTATTTTTTAACTGAACACTATCAAGTCTTCCATTTTTCAAATCTCAAAAATAATACTTGATTTCAAAATGTTTCAGAAGTTCAGAAGAGAAACATTTTCATTTTGTAGATATGATTGATCGGATAAATCTGCGTTTTCATATTTTTGCAGTGTACCATATTTTGCGTATTTTTTTAGAAATGTCACTGAATGTAGGTCAAGATATATGTAGGCTTTTTAACTTTAACAAAAGATAATTAAGATATCATATTAAAGTTGATCTTTTCATTTTTAATCTTATTTTGTTAAGATTATATTATATATTAAATTAAGATTGAAAAATGGTTAGTCAATGTTTAATTTAGGATCAGATACTTTAAATCAGAAAATCGCTATTATTTCAGTGTACTGCATGTATACAGCATAGACATCCATCAGCATTTACATCTGTGGTGTTTGCAATGTGTAGAGAGGTCTGTTGTAAGTGTAACTGCATTTTCAGATCACAGATCTTTATGAACATGAAGATGATCAAACGTAAAGCTAACATTCACCTCTACCTTCCATCTGAAGAGCGTCATCATTGCTAGTTAGCGAGGATCAATCCTCAGCGGCCTTGTTTTTCTTTGCATGCAGATTGATTGCATCATTGTCTTGTTTGCAGTGTCCGGCCATCTGTCCTCCGGGTCCTCCCGGACCGCCGGGAATGCCTGGATTCAAGGTACTCGATCGCAATGACACTGCTGCCTGACTGGACTGAACCGAGCCGTTTGTAGAGCTTCAAATCGACGAACTTCACGCTGTCATTGATCTAAACTGAACCAACACTGAACTGATCTGAGCTAAATAATGACACTGTTCATTGTCTTTTCGAGCCGCTTTACAGCAGAATCAGAACTGTGTCCATCGTCGAGTTTCCATAATTGACTATTTCCTGTTGATCTCTTTGAAGCGCATTTGACACAATCTGTATTGTATTACGCGCTATAGAAATAAATGTGACTTGACATCTGCAGTGACGTGATAAAACTAGAGATGCACTGATGGCAATGGCCGATTCAGATTTTCTTTCTAAGAACTATAATTGACAGCATAACAAACAAAAAAAAAAAATCTGTGATGGAGCGTAGCGTTGTTTCTGGCAGGTCACGTTAGTCAAGCTCGTTTCAGCTGATCCACGTCTACCTACAGGAATAGGACGCCAATCATAATGTCCTTTATAGGGTCCTTTCAGGTGCTAATCAGCCACCTCCATCCCCAACTCCTCCTCTTGTCCAGTCAGGACTTGGCATTGGATATATATATATATATATATATATATAATTAAAAATTAGAATTCTCCTATTCAAAAGTTACAGATATTCTCTCACTTCGGTCAGCTCTCGAAATCAAGTGCTCTGTGACTGGAAGGAGGTGGACATAACAAATAACTGCAAAGGAGTTGCTGTATGTAACAAAACAGATGTCATTTCTCACTGGGCATTTTGCCCCTAACCTTATTAAATGTGTCATCTTTCACATCAAATTCTTAAACTGTATCAGTTATCAGTGTGAAATCAGTATCAGCAGAAGAACTACTTTCTGTACCACTACAGAAGAAACAGAATCTGCATCTGAAGTGCCATTAGATGTATTTACCTGGACTGTGGCATAAATGCATTTACAATGCAGAACTTCAAATGCATAAATCATTTTCTAAGTTTCGTGTTTCAAATATTTTTTAAACACAGAGATGTTGGGAAAAATGCAATGACACTTTTAAATATGAAACCAAACCACCAGTAGGTGGCGGCAAATGACTGCTTTAATGAGTGAGTAGTTTAGACATTCATTCAACCCATACGTTCAAATGGCTGATTCATTCAGAAACGAGGCAATAGACGAATGGGTTACTGAATCATTCGCTCAAAAACATGAGACACACAACGGTTCTGCTGTGGCTTTGATTGGGATAAGGTCAATGAAATTGAGCAAAAATAGTCAATCTTGTGTCTAAAATGTAAGCCACTTAATTTTAACTTCTTGTTTATTGAGCTACTATTGTATAAAATAGATGTGACATTGCAACGTCGTGCAACGCTGCCTACCTCAATCATAAATTATAAATGTCTGCCGCAGTAGGCACCTGTAACTTTCTTTGTTTTGATTTCTGCACGAGTCTCTCCCATATACGCACTCAGGCTGCGCAAGCCTCACCTGGCACGACATAAATACACGATGTCGGTCGGCGTAAGCGCGACGCCAAAACAGGCCGATCGTGCGGTAAATCGGCTAATTCCGGTCCCTGGCCAGACGATCGGTGCATCTCTAGACAAAATATCTCTTTCTTGTTGCAGATGTCACAAACTGTTGTTCTGCTTCTGTGATTTGATGTAGGGTCATACAGGTCACAAAGGCAGTAAGGGAGAGTTGGGGAAAGACGGCGAGAAGGTGAGACTGTCCCGTAACAAACCGAAACGCTCTTGTAAAGTTGACGAATGAACCTAAAGCAGAGAGCAGCATGTTTGTAATGTGTTTCTGTCTCTTCCCATAAGGGTGATCAGGGCCCGCCGGGGCCGCCGGGAATCCCAGGGACAGTGGGTTTACAGGTGCGACTGATTCACAGCCCATCTCGTCTAGACCTGCAGCAGCACTTAGCAAGACTTTTGTTTTGGGTGGGGGCGAGGAGAGGGTTGCTCTCAAAAATATGTCATTTGTTCTTTTGTAGTTAAAGGAAATAAAGAAAAACAAAGACAGGTAGCAGTAGAAGAACGCTACATTTTGCGTCATCAGATATTACTGCCTGTAACAATTCTGTCATTAAACAGTGGTCAGATATTGAACATTAATGTTTGGTTACCTGAATCTTACCTTGCACTCGTCCACCGTTAAACTGAAGGATCTGTGAACAGTAAAGGCTGTCTTCGCAAATTTGATCTGCATGTCAGTTGTTTCAAAAATGTCACTTTTTAAACTGTTTATCAGCCTAACAGCAATGAGAGTAATGGAGTGCAGCAGAGCAGCATCAACAATATCGAATTCTGGGGATGTAAAATGTGGCGGTACCTAATAATCGGGCGGGACTCGCCCGTCTCGGTACGGTGGTTACCGACACCTGCCGTTACGATCCTCGCGGGATCCCTCAGCGCCGTTTACAGTACACCTGCCACTTTGGTCAAATCAACGGCTTCTTTGTTTCTTTTGTAAAATGGAGCGCCATGAGAAAAGACCCCAGTGTTAAGTCGTTGTTTAGAAGGACTGAACAGGATAGACTAGAGTAGAGTGATCAAAGTAAGCAAAGTGACACATTCTGCTCAAAAAACGTACCACACCGTATGTGGGAAACACAAACATCATGTCCAGATTTTAGTACCTTTTCCATTCACTCTTTTGCGTGCACTGGCGTGTTTCAGGGCTCTCGAGGGCTGAGAGGACTGCAGGGTCCGGTGGGAGCAGTAGGAGACAGAGTAAGACCTCAGTAACATCACACCACACGTTTTAGCGAAACCGACACGAGTCCAGACAGTTCATGGTTTCCATCTGCTTCTCTGTGCAGGGATTGCCTGGATTCAGAGGAAAACCTGGAATTGCTGGCATCATTGGAAAGACCGTGAGCATTTCGTCGCATTTCTTTGTTTTCTTTAATGTGTGCGTTTCTGTTAATAAATAATAAAAGCATAACACGTTTGATAGGGTGACGCTGGCGAAAAAGGACCGCAAGGTTTCAAGGGGCCCAAAGGAGAGATAGTAAGCAAATGACTTGCTGGAGGCCCTTCATACTTATTTCAGTGTAGACCTTCATTTCTGTGACGTCAATGTGTCAATGTCATGCTCTTCACAGGGGAAAATAGGCCCCAAGGGACTCCCTGGAGGTGCGGGACCTAAAGGCGAACCTGTAAGGAACTGTATTATTTGCCGACTCTTTTGACGAGCGTTAGATTTCCCCATAATAATGCTGTGTGTGGAACCGCAGGGCATCCCGGGCAGGGACGGGAAGGACGGAACTCAAGGACTAGACGGCGAAAAGGTAACGAGCAGCTCGTTTTCTGCCGAGACACGTCCAGGCGTCGTTTCTTGTGATGCTGATGGTGTTTGCTTGCGTCGATAGGGAGATGCTGGTAGACCTGGAGTAGCTGGTGAGAAAGGACCTAATGGTCTGCCTGTACGTATGCCCTTTCATTACACTGTTGTAAAAATGCACACAGCACACAAATGAAATGGTGTGATTACGTGATCTTTTGCCATTCGTCTCTGCTTGTTTTTTAATCTGGAAAGTTTTCATTCACCCAGGAGATCATTTGGTTGCTCTGTTTAATGATAACCTTTGAGTGCTTTATCACTTTTCAGTAGCTTTGTATCTTTGCGCAACTCACAACAAGTCGAAATCTATCTGTGTGTAATTCAGGGTTTGCCAGGAAAAGCTGGTGCAAAAGGGGCCAAAGGAGGAGTTGTAAGTATATCAGTCTCTTTACTTGAGAGCCATTAATAACTGAAATATACTCAGTTGAAATATATTCAGATAAGAGAGACATACAAAATGTCATCATCACATTTGTCATTATAATTTCAGAATTCATTTTTTTTGTTGTTTTGTTATATCAGAAAAGAGGAAAATCTCCTTTTTTGAGACTGTATAAACTTGCTTGCCGTTCACACGGAATTCATTTTTACATCGTCCCTCCATGTGTGACCTTTATGATCACATCTTTTGCAGTGTTTCGTTTTGTTCTAAACACATATTGCTCAAGTTAAAAGAAGTGATTTATTTTTTCATCCACCGCTCTGCATCTCTTAAGTCCAAAAATTTGAACACAGTAGAATTTGAAATAAAAATATCTACACTGATATAGAGCTATATATCAGGACGATTGTAGGGTTTTTTTTAAGCATAAATGCAAAGGTATGTTAGGATGTTTAGACAGTATTACTTCTTTGTCGGGGGAATATATCTAAACATACTTGAATTAATTTTGCAGTGTAAAACACTGTTGTCTGACACCAGTGCTGAATGAACTTTATTTGAAGAAATGAAACAAGCGAAGCTTACTGTTTACTGCGGTTCTGTTTACCTCCCACGTTGGGAGGTTATCGCTGCGATAAGGTTGGGATGCTCACTGTACTACTGCAACAGCATATGCTGTTTGTCATTATACCAAGATTGATGCAGTGTTTCCTCTAGGATTCAGCTTTTGTTATTTTTTCAACACTTTACTCTCCGTGTAATAACAAAAACATTAAAAAAATAGGTCCAAAAATCTCAATTTCAACATTTTGAACAATAGGGCCTTACAATCGTTTTCTTTTCTTTTCTTTTCTTTTTTTCCCCCAGAAATTCTTGTGTGTTTTAATTTTTCTGATAATCAAATGAAGGCATTAAACATTTATTTATTTTAATTAAAGGAAAATTAAACCCTTTTATTTGTTGCCAAACAAACAGAGGTTTTTCTGTTCAAATTAATACATGGAAGAAAAATTGTGTGAATATTCTGTTTAAATTTTTTTTTTAATATAATTGTATTTTATTCTACAGTTAGGTGGTTAATCTTGTTTTAATATGTATTTTTTTTTAGCATTTCAGAAATTGTAGACGCGCCTCCACGTAGAGACAGAAACGACATGCCGTTGTGCAAATAAGATAAATAACATAAGACTATTTGGACTATTTCGGGCCGCCCCCCTAATATAATGGCAGGGGAAACACTGTGATGCAAATTATAGCAGACCTGCCTGTGTTGTTAAGTGTTCATCATGATTCTGCCATCCACTATTTCTGAATTTAAGCTTAAATTCATATAATTAAGGTCAGATAACTCCTGGACGATGCTTTCATGTCGTCTGAGCGACTGAACTTTATTCACGAGAGTGGCATATTTCACTATGAGTTTAAACTCATTTTGTTTTCTTCAGTTCTTCAGTTTGCTGACAGCAGGAACTCTAAAAGACCTGCGGTGCGTCTACATAACTTATTAGTACATCTTTGTTTCTGCTCCCTGTGTTCTAGCTGGTGGAAGAATTGACGAAAGAAGTATTTGGAAATGGGAATATATTACTAATCACTCAGTGTGTTACAGCCAAGGCACCCGCCCTTATGTTGTTGAAGCTTGGTGCGGCGAAACCGCAAAGAGGAAACGTAAAGTAAAACAGATGTGAGGGGGAATATAAACGCACGCCTCGGTGTCCTCCCCAAACTTCCTCCGGCCTCGGTGAGGAAACAACAGTTTACGAAATGAGAGAGGCTCCTGTTAGCAGGGCGTCTGGGAAACGCGTGAACCGGAGGCGTACTGCTCGCGCTACTTTCGACTAAAATGGACAGCTCTCCCATGTTTTGTTTTGGAACTGAGCTGAGCTGGAGGACGACATCATTGAATCCAATGATGAACTGCCTTTACCTGAAAATTGCGTTTTTACTGTTGCCCTTTTGCATTACTGAATACTGTACAGCCACTTTGTCACAATTCTGTATTGTTAAAAGCGGTACATAAATAAAGGTGACTCGACGTGAATCAGACCGTAAGACCGTCTGAGATCCGTTGTACCCTGATGTGGTGTGTAATGCAAGAATGCTTCTCCGTTTAGGGCAATTCAGGAGAGATGGGAGAAGCAGGACCATCTGGAGAGCCAGGTATACCTGTATGTATCTGACCTATGACCTGATACGAACCCTTTCTGAGAGCTCTAGCGTAGTAATGCATGCTGTAAAATCACATTCACATTCTCAGCCAGTGTTACTGCACTGCCAGCTTCTGTGACTATATACTATAATACTGCATATACGGGTCATTTAGTGGATCCTGTGAGGCGACTGATGTGCAGCGGCTGCTTACTAATCGTGTCTCCTCCCACAGGGTGAGATTGGCATCCCTGGAGAGAGAGGAGAGGCTGGACCCAGAGGTGTGGCTGTAAGTAAAAACAAAGCCAACATCAGATGCTGGTTAAAACAGACCGAACGAGTTTCATTTGAAGCGCTAGAGGTCAGCTGTGTGCTTCTGCTGAGCTGAGTTATGATTTTGACATCACAAAACCACCTTCCCTTTTCTGAATGGAGTTTGAGATAAATAAGACTTTGGTGCTGGCGATGCCACGACACGCTCGTCTGAAAAGAAGGTCGAACAGCTCAATCCTGAGACACGATCATGCAATGTGCTGACAGGCTTGTGGCTGTTCATTGTCAAGCTGACAGGATGTGAGCGTACTGTATGTGCTTGTTTGATAGGGTGGCGTCGGACTACCTGGAAACCCTGGACCACAAGGTGTTAAAGGATTCCAGGTGAGCTGCATGATGGGATGTGCCACAATGGAAAAACTCCAATAACTGAAACGTGTGAAACATGCTTCATGTTCCACGTCTTCTGAAGCCATAGGATAGGGTTTGCTGACAGTAAATGTCTTTTATTATTTAGCAAAGATAAGCAGCAGTTATTAAATCTCTGTCATCTGATTCCTTGGTTCATGAATGGGATTATTTTGTGTTTCCATCCAGGGTGTTAAAGGAGCTCTAGGTGATCCAGGTCTGCCTGGTCCTACTGGAATCAGAGGCGGCTTTGGTGAGCGGGTGGGTGACGCGTACGAAAAAACATCGTCTGTCTGATATTAGAAGTATTTAGCCTGTGTAAAACTATTTTCAAATGTCTCTCAAAATGTCTTTTCTGTTTTAAACATCGACGTTCTTCATGAACTATATATCATACGCATATATTATTTAGTTTAATCACAGACACGGTAAAGAACACAGCTCATATTTTAGTAGACGTCTGGAGGTCCTGGTGACTGTCCAGAGCTCCTGCCACAGAACAAAGCCTATCTGTGTTCTCATGCCTTCTTCACTCAGACACACACCTGTTTGTGTAACACACACACACACACACACACACACATTCTCACTCTCACTCTCTCTCTCTCTCTCTCTCTCGCTCGCTCAGGGTCCAGTTGGAGCTGGAGGGCCTAAAGGAGACATGGTAAGAGGCATATCTGCACTGTTAAAAATGTTCCAGGTTAATAATTACTTCCACAGTAATTAATCCACACACTGTAAAATCCAGTAGTTTACCTTACTTAGATATAATTAGTTATCTTTACTTAGTTGCTATACTTACTAGGTTTTATCAAGTTACAGCTTTCAAGGCGAATAAAACAATTTGCTTGCTGCTTTGAGTGACGCTTACTTAAAATATTCAAGTAGCCACAAAGAAACCAATGACATTAATAAACCATTGAGAGGCAGCGGTGCACTATGTTGCTATTGTGCAACATGACAACAGAAGAAGAAGAAAATAAAGTTTTTGAGAAACATCTTTTTTTCACTACTTGCATTCACTCATTTCCCAAAGTCATCTTAAATTCAATTCAATTCAATTCAATTCAAATTTATTTGTATAGCGCTTTTCACGATACTTATCGTTGCAAAGCAGCTTTACACCAAATTGACATTTTTATAATATATGTAGTAGTAGCTTGATGTACATATGGCAGAGATGTGTGGTAAAGATCAATTAATGGCGTAATCAAATAGACAAAGAACATTATAAATTAGTAGCAGAATTCGGTAGTGCTGTATGTTTTCAGGGTTGGCATCATCTGAAGTCCTCTGTGGGGTTGGCATCATCTCTTCTTAAGTGTTCTGGATCCACACTGGAGCTTGTCAATTCCTAGTTACCACGGGATGTCAATCCCTTGGCAGAAACAGAGAACAAATAGGAACATAATTAGTGTAGCTGCTGTTCAAACTAAGAAAAGAAAGATTTGTTCAACCAGAGCTAAAAGATTAATAATGAACATTTGATCAGATATAGCTGCAGGAAAAGTTTATGAGATGCATTATTTGAATGCTTGGCTAAAAAGACGTGTCTTTAATCTAGATTTAAACAGAGAGAGTGTGTCTGAACCCCGAACGTTATCCGGAAGGCTGTTCCAGAGTTTGGGTGCCAAATGTGAAAAAGCTCTACCTCCTTTAGTGGACTTTGCTATCCTAGGTACTACCAACAGTCCAGAGTTTTGCGATCTTAGGGAGCGTGATGGATTGTAGTGTGGTAGAAGACTAGTTAGGTACGCAGGAGCTAAACCATTAAGTGCCTTATAGGTAAGAAGTGCTATTTTGTAGCTGATGCGGAACCTAATAGGTAGCCAGTGCAGAGACTTTAAAATTGGGGTAATATGATCATATTTTCTTGACCTGGTAAGGACTCTAGCAGCTGCATTTTGGACTATCTGTAGCTTGTTTATTGAAGATGCAGCACAACCACCTAGTAGTGCATTACAGTAGTCCAGTCTAGAGGTCATGAATGCGTGAACTAGCTTTTCTGCGTCAGAAATAGGTAACATGTTTCGCAGCTTGGCAATGTTTTTAAGATGGAAGAATGCTGTTTTTGTAACATGAGAAATATGATTTTCAAAAGACAAGTTGTGTCTAATATAACACCCAGACTTTTGACTGTGGTGGAAGTAACTGTACATCCGTCTAGTTGTAAATTGTAAGTCAAGAGATTCTGTGTACTGTTTTTTGGTCCAATTAGTAATATCTCTGCCTTATCTGAATTTAATAGCAGAAAATTATTGGTCATCCAATCTTTTACATTTTTAACACACTCTGTTAACTTCGATAATTCAGAAGTGTCATCTGGTCTTGCTGAGATATATAGTTGAGTATCATCAGCATAACAATGGAAACCAATCCCGTGTTTTCTAATAATATTACCAAGGGGCAGCATGTATATTGAAAATAGTAGAGGACCTAGAACAGATCCTTGTGGCACTCCATACTTTACTGGTGATAACTGAGATGATTCCCCATTTAAATAAACAAAGTGGTAGCGATCGGACAGGTAGGATCTAAACCATCTTAAAGCCTGCCCTTGGATACCTGCATAATTTTGTAGTCAATCTGTTTTAATATGTCATGATCTATAGTGTCGAACGCAGCACTAAGATCAAGTAAAACTAGCAGTGAGATGCAGCCTTGGTCTGACGCAAGAAGCAAGTCATTAGTGATTTTAACAAGTGCAGTTTCTATGCTATGATAGGGCCTGAAACCTGACTGAAATTCTTCATAGATATCATTTTTTTGCAAGAATGAGCACAGTTGAGCAGATACAACTTTCTCTAAAATTTTAGACATAAATGGAAGATTAGAAATGGGTCTATAATTTGCCAGTTCACTAGGGTCTAGTTGTGGTTTCTTAATAAGAGGCTTAATAACTGCCAGCTTGAATGGTTTTGGGACGTGACCTAAAGATAACGATGAGTTGATAATATTGAGAAGCGGTTCTTCTGCCACAGGTAACAATTCTTTCAGTAATTTAGTGGGTACAGGATCTAATCATCTAATCATCATCCAAAGTCATCTTAAATCACATAAGCTGACTTCATAAATTAATGTTGATTTTCCTGAAGGTTTTTTTTTTTTTTTAAATTAATACTCACCATTAAAGTGAATAGTGTTACTTTTGGTTGGGCACTTGGAACTTCATTTGTATTACTAAAGTTTTCTTTCTATTGATGCACCAGTGCAATATGAAATCAGAGTTTGATTTTAAAGAAATACAAGTAATAAATAGGTTACTTTTAGAAAGTGATTTATATTCCAATTAAATCATTAGGTTGTGTATTTTTCATGTTCGTTAATGATTTTTTTTTTTTTTACAATATTACTTCTTTTATACATACAAACACCAGCAGAAGCTTTTAACCGGTTCATACAATCTTTTAATATTTGGGGTATTGTGAGTCACACACAGACTTCAACATTCAGCATGTGAATCACAACAATGGTAACAACTCAATTTTATTTATTTTTATTAACTGTATCAATTACCATTTTATTAGCTTTTTTGTTAGTTTTTTGTTGTGCTACTACTGACACAAGACGGCAAATGAAATTGGCAAATACAAAAAAACAACAGTAAAGCAAAGCAATTGCATAATTTATTCATGTCGCAATGCACTCTGGGAGTCAGTGAGTAGCTGTACTAAGTCAAGAGTAAACCTGAAGTAAATGATTAAGTACCTCCAACAGTTCTTTGTTAGTTACTACAACTCTTGTGTAAGTAAACTATACTAAGTAAGCATTTGTCAGTACAACATACTATTCCTATTTCACTTTACTTTTTTTTAAGGCAATCGGTTTTCACACATCGGTTTTCTAAGTAAAGTCAACTAATTACATTTTACAGTGCACTAAATTTCTCACAGTGGGACAGGTAAACACAACTTTATAATGTGAATTCCGGTAAAACAGGAGCAGTAAATTACTGTGATGTTAGTATCGTTCTGCTGTTCGTTCACAGTCATTTTTAAGAATAAATCAACCCAGTACGTGTTGATTTCACAGTACATTTCTGACTACAGTCATTTATCATAAAATAATCCTCCAATTGTTTTTGCAGTGATGCTCAATTATATATGTATGTTTTGGTATGCTGACGTGTGCTTTTGTGTTTTAGGGAGTTGCTGGAAGTGACGGTTTACCGGGGGAGAACGGGGAGCCCGTACGTAGCGCCGTTTATCTGCCACATGCAGCTCAATGTCTGAATAGTCTTCTGATCCCTGACGCAGACTCTGTTTCCTCTTATTTCAGGGTCCTTACGGTCCCGTCGGACAGAAAGGAGAGGTGAGATCTCATTTCATTTGAACACATTTTCCTGTTTTTGCACTATTCTCACTATTTGCATAGTTTGTCAAATGAAGAATTTAAAGGTCTGCTTTTAATTCAAAACCAGTAGGCTAAACGAAAAATGTAAAAAAAAAATAAAAAAATAAAAAAAATGGGCAGTTAAATTTTTTTTTAAAAAGAGCCAAAAAATGTATTGTAATGTCAATCTCTGGAAATTGCAAATGTAGTAGTTTGTGCAGGTATTTTACACAGAACACACGCATGATGTTGCTGTGCCATTCATTTCACAGAAAGAGCACAGTAACAGAAACACTGTAAGAGTCACAGATTGTAACCCATGATAGCTGGATTACACTCTGAATAGTTAAAAATAACTTTTAGAGATGTGTCCACTCAAGGGAAACGTAAGATTTTAGTATTGTAGATTAACCTGCACTAATGAGGCTAAAGGATTACTTTTTGAGTTTTTTTTTTTTTTTTAAGGTGTGAAATCACACAGCTCATAATTACTTAAATGTAATTCTTCTCAACCCCTTTTTAAGCCGTGGAATATGTCACATTTAAACACAAAAAAGGTATTATACTTGTAATCACAGTATATTTCATTTGAAACGTGCCTATAATCAGATCACTGTTGAGTTTTTTCATGCAGCGCCTTAAAATGAAGCAGAAGCCATTTCAGACTCCTGCATGTGGGCAGGAATCTGATCATTTTTTATACAAAAAAACTGCCAGAAATAATAGTAATTGCCTTGGCATTAGCGGTGCAGTTTGGAGATCAATAGGTGCATGAATGTCTCTCTACAGAAACAAACAAACGGACAAATCCAGCGACACTTGTGGCGAAGAGAACTTGGTCCAGTTTTATGTTAGGCTTAGGCTTGACTACTATATGCTTACATTTAAATGAATCCGTTAATACAGTGCACTTAATCTGTACATACATGTTTTTACTTTGTACTTATATTTAAAAATACCTTGTAATTACATTTATAATTACACAGTTGACCCATCCCTTACACCTCAACCCAGCCCTAAACCTGCCCATTCCACCTGTCCCTAACCTTACCCGTATCCCACCTCAAGAGCAGCAAAGGTACTTTGCAATACAGTATTGTTAGATCAGGTCCCCACGCCAGACAATTAGGATCCAGCCCCGGACACCAGATCCCGTCAGAAAATATCAGTCTTTCGCTAACAGGACAGCTAGTCAGCAAGCTGTAGTTACCCCAACCCCACTAACAAGCAGGTTTCTGTCAGTTATGAAGTTAACCGATGGAAGCCAGAAAAGAGCAGAAGCAGGAGACAAAGTGATGATGGTAAAAAAAGGTATTACAGAATTTATTGAACAATTTTAGTTGCGTATGTCTCAATGTTCAGACTTCGTCTGGGGAGTACAGCTCAAAGAACAATGATATATCAAACTGATTCAACATCCCATAAACCTTGAATTTCCTTAAACATCCCCGTTATCTATTTCTCAGACCAAACAATCCATGAAACCCCACAATCATGGAACTGAACAATAATGGAGATGCATAAGCAAGGAAAATAATAAGAAATATAAAATATAAAAACATATAAATTAATAATATATATGACTTAAATAAATAATAACTCAAATAAATAATTAAATATAAATTATGTGAATGACTAATGATGTAAAATGATTATGAATAATTATGTAAATAAATTATTATAAATGAAATTAAAAACAAACATTACATTTAAACACAACACAATAATTTGCATGGAAGGATCTAAGGATCCTTCAGTATGAACACAATAATTTCACTGTACTTATTTATTCATTTATTTATTGATGTAAGTTCATAGTAGTTAAGGCCACCTCATATAAACTTTGAATTCTGTATCAAAAAACTGACGCATCAACCTCAAGAAACGCAAGAGATTAACGACAGCTGGCAAGTTTCACTCACAACATAACATTTCACTTTAGAAAGTAATTACTGTTAAAACATCATCAGGTTGACTGATTATTAAAGGGGTCATAAACTGCCTTTTCTATTTTATACTGTTCTCTGAGGTCCACTTATAATGTTATCAAGATTTTTACAACAAAAAACATGATAATTTAGAAGTTTATACGGTGACCGGGAGGGGACACCTTCGGTTCACTTAAGTTTGTCGTCGCCACGTCATATCAACTCGTGGGAACGTCATATTATGTCGTGGCCACGAGATCATTTTGCCGAGGTAACGACATCCTTATGTCGTGGCCACGTCTTATTATGTTGAGGAAACGACTGATTTACAGTATTTACATATAGAACGTTAAGTAAAGAGATGGAACATAAACGAAAATAAAATAATAGGCTAATAATAATAATAATAATAATAATAATAATAATAATAATACTGAAAAAACGATCAGTTAATAGAAGGTTGGATAAAGATATCTTGTAGGCCTATTTTATCTGATGTACTTTGGGTAATATTTCTTAATGATAAACTTCTTTCGAATGCATCGCGCACAGACAGCATTCACACAGACAGCATTGTTAATAAAATAATTATTTAATAATGCATTCATTTCTATAATAATTAATATAATAATTTCTTAACTCAAAATAAAATATTAATAAACCTATCTCTGATAATCCCGGGTTACTATGGTCACGCAGGTTTGTTTACGCATTAAACTTGTGGCCACGAGAAGCGCATGTCATTTCCTCAACATAGCATCTCGTGGCCACGACATAAGGATGTCGTTACCTCGACAAAATGATCTCGTGGCCACGACAAACTTAAGTGAACCGAAGGTGTCCCCTCCCGGTCACCGTAAGTTTAGACAGGCTATTTTCTGTCCTGTTTTTAATCCCCCTCATCTGAACGCTCTGTATGAATAGGCGTGCTGGATTGTAGACTCGGAAGTAAACGCCCACTGCTATGATTGGCTAACAGTGTACATTCATTTCTTTTGCCACTGTGATTTAGGTTTAAAATGCATAGGTAACTTAGTACATAAATAATCTGCAAGAAGAAACAAAGCAATAGTGAGCACATGATGAAAACAGTTACTCACGCTTTTGTTGCGACATCACTGGTGGATCCAATATAGGCGGCACAGCATCGTCTTTTAGTGTCAATCTTTTGGAAAATCCAGCGTCAAATTGCGTCAGTTACAGGATGTTTTTATAGTGCAATGACCTCTTAGATGTCAAAAAATCTCAGTCCATGACCCCTTTAATGACTGAATTTGCACTGTCCCATAGATCATGTGTAGGGTTAAATAAATTCCAAGCTTTGAGGCAGCAAATAAGGGTTACAAAAGTGAATGAAAGCATACTGTAGTTGGTGTGTTGGGCCCCCAAATCACTAAATCCACCCCTGAGTAGCCAAGGGTATTTTTAACCCAATTCAGAACCCGCTGATAGGCACTTTCAAAGGTGTTATATTTGCCTATTAGTGTTTACACTGTGAAGTCTCACATTTACAACATGATAGGCAATCACAGAAATGCCTGTCGGGCGCACGAACAGAATCAGAGTCCGGTCAGAGCTATTAACATGGCACGGAAACGACTCGATCAACAAAGCACGCAGCAGTTCGGCACAAATTCACTGACACTTTCCGCACGCTCATTATAACCTACAAAGTGTAGACGCAATATAAACGAGAGGAAGCAGTGTACTGTAGTTAAACGACATCCACTGTCCTACAGATCAGAGTCTGCCTGCAGCTCTCTAGTAATCCTGGAGACCTCGATCAGCTCGTTCCGGCGTGTTTGATTACAGTTGTGATAGGGCTGCGCAAGATTGGAAAAAACCTGACATTGTAATATTTTGCTTTTCTGCAATATATTTTGATATGAAAATACAGTCATTTTCACCAGATGATCTGAACAGCTATTTTTAAAAAGAATGAATAAAATTTTGTAGGCCACATCCCTATTGTTTTTGTCCAGTTCGATTTGACTATAAAATTAAAAGTGTAGTTAGTCGTCATGATATTAAAATGACAAATATATTGTGAGAATACTGTAAATACTCTTCATTTTCAATGGGTAAACTATCGATCAAGCTTTTATTTTGATGGGTTGCCAACAAAAGAAAGTGATTTGTAGTTTCAGAGTGAAGCTCAGCTGTGCGTTCAAGCAGCACATGATATCAGTGTCTCAGAACAGCTCGACTCACAGTTAATGAACCAGACCATTCTCAGACGCACAAACACATGCAGTCTCACGAACTCCAGGTGTGTAAACAAGTTCACAAGTTCGTCTGCCCATCCAGTCCTGATGGCTAACGGTAAACGAATTTGGCTTGCTGTCCACAATGGAGGCTCAGAGTTCAAAACCCCCACTGGAGGGATGCCAGAAGAACTGATGCTAGGAACGCGCAGTGGGTGCTGCTTATATAGGCTCGTAATGACGACTGGCAGGACTGAATGTTTAGGCTCCTCCCGAACCTACGTTTGGAGCTTTATTTTGCACTTAAAATTGGTAAAGTCAATCACTGACAACAACACCAAGACACATCACAACAATGAATTTAATTTGGTGCATTGTTCATCTCTAAGAGGGAGTGAAATTGGACCTTAAGGGGCCAAAGAGGAGAACCCTTTGATTAGGCTAGAATTTAATTCCCAATTTAATTCTGCTGATGTGAGTGCAGTTCAGGCGGCGGCTTTTATGTCAAACGAGTCGGTCGAGTGTGAAATTTAATTAGAGCTGCTATCGGATAATGGGTCAGGTGTTCTGTTAAGTCCGGCGCGTGTGGGTTGTCTTATTGCTTTTAGAAAATATAGTTTCAGTCATGAATAAACCTTTAGCATGGTAATAGATATGGCAAGTTAATGTATTTGTTCTACTTGCTTAAATTGGGCAAACCCCTGCACCCAAAAAAATTATTTGTTGGACTTTTTTAAAAAAAGACTGTCAAGTGGTTCCACGCAACTATATTGAGTAATTTATACAAGTAACAATTTAGTTGTTTGAACAAAAAATCAAGTAAAGCTGACAAAATTTCTTCATGTAAATACAAATCATGATGATGCAAACTCCAATGACTGTATCATTTGACCTTACCATCATGGCGATCAGGGTTTACTTTAGTTGGGCTCTTGACCCTTGATTGTTTTTTTCCGTTGCTGTAATTGTGTTTGTAGAGCACATTTGTTATAGAAAAAAATAAATAAATATGCAGTGGCCTGATTCACTGATCTTTTTCAGTGATTTGTCTTTTAGTTTCATGATATTTATAATAGCTGTATGAACTCTTAGCACTACTACCTTATAACCGCCAGCATTACTTAGACACACACAGACATCAAGAATCAGCATATGAATCACAACAACAGTGATATTCAACAGCTGCATGCTGGGAGTCATGGGTGAGTTTTGTACTCTGCTGTTACCCAGCATGCAGCTGTTGAATGTCACCATTGTTGAGATTCATATGCTGATTCTTGATGTCTGCGTGTGTATAAGTGATGCCGTAGATTTTAAGGTTTAGTGCATAAGATGAACATCCATACAGCTATTATAAAAATCATTAAACTAATAGGTTAACCACTGGGAGAGACCAGTGAATCAGGCTATCATGTGATGATTACACCACCAATAATAACGATTAACCAAGTACACTTAATCAGACTTCTTTTCTTGGCTTTTTTGCTATAACAAATGCGTTTCACTCACAAAAAAAAAAAACTAACATAAAAAAAAGTCAAAGGTCAAGAGTCCAACTAAAGTAAACCCTGATCGCCATGATGGTGAGGTCAAATGAAACTTTTTTTAAAAATAAAACATCTAAACCTCTGTTTAGATGTTCCCAAAAACATTTTGTAGATATATGACAGAAATCAAGTCTGTAATGTTGTTTGATGAGTTGTTTAATCAGAGATTTGATGTCTTCATTTATTTAAGTTCATTTTCTCTTTGGCTGTTGCTGATTCTTGTGTTTCTCTTTCCTTCGGTGATTCTGCTTGTAAACAACATTATTGGTCAATCATGACATAATGACCTCCTTAACTCCAACACTGTGTCAATGCTACTTGAACACTCTGTAGTGTGGAAACACATGAACACTGAGCAGGGTTTGTTTAACACTGGGAACTATTACATAAACTTTACCTGTTTCATTCACGTATGACTGATGCATTTGAATCACATTAAGTTTAATTGATTTGTTTATATTAAAACTATGTAATCTAAATGCATGGAGTTTGTGTCCACTTAAAGTTTTTTTTTTTTTTTTTCAGCTTGAAAATGTATGTTGTTAAACAACAGTACAATTCATTGAATGCACTGTAACCTATTACTTACAGCCTAATTTATTCCTGTCTGAAATTAATATGACCCGACTAAGGTCTGTGGATACATAATTCTCAGAATCTTTGCTTTTACTGGATGTATTTCTAAGTGATGTTACATTTGCAACCTGCATGTGTTGGTGTAATGAAAATTATTGAACAGCTTTACTGATTTCATGCCTTTTAGGACTTTGTGAATGCTGAAAGAGACCTGACTAATATAGTCATTGGAGTTTGCATCATCATGATTTGGATTTACTTGAAGAACTTTGGCAGCTTTACTTGAATTTTTTTCGTTCAAACAACTAAATTGTTACTTGTACAAATTACTCAATATAGTTGCGTAGAACCACTTGACAGTCTTTTTTAAGTCCAACAAATAATTTTTTTGAGTGTGTCACGTACTCTTGAATTCTTCCTTACGTGATCTCAGATCAGTCTTCATTTCTTTTCTTAAATCACTAATTTGCCTGCTTAATAGTTTCAAGACCAACGTGAATTGCATTCTGTTCGCCTTCTCCTCTTAGCTTAGCTTCCCACTCACCACCATCCCTTTGAGGCGAAGTGCCTACGTCATTGATTGTACTTCGTTCAGTCCCTTTTGTTCGATTACTAAAAGTTTTCCGACTCTTGCATTCCCACTCATTTTTAAACATCACATGAGTTTAGAATTTCCAACGGATAATTCAAACAGACTATCAGGAGCTACTGATTATGCAGGCATTCATGCCGCCATTTCAACCAGAAGACCATTTGTTCTGCTTGCTACTGCTAAGACATACTGCTGCAGCTGCACAAATGCAAATATGAAAATGCCCTCTAAGCAGATCCAGACAAGTGGCACTGGGGAGGAGGAGGGTTTACCAGTTTACACTAACTCTGGAGAATTTACGCGTTGACATTAAATGAAGCACAACAGATTACAAGTAGAAAACCTGTCTAATCTAGTATTTAAGACGACTGCGAGTCAATTTCTAACCATCAGTTTAGTACGTCGTGAATACATTTACTAGTATCAGTTTTCCACATCTTTGGACTGTGCTGGAAAACAGCACCCTGAGAAAATCGACACAAACACCACACAGAAATTGTCTCCTGGGATTCAAACCTTCCTTCTGTGAGACCACCGTGCCTCCCAGCATGACTTGCAAATTGTTCGTATTTCCTCCTGTGAAGAATATGTAAACATCTTCTGAAGAACAGTGTTGCATAAGATCTTAAAAGAGATGGGACAAAATGAAAAACATCTTGCAGAGTCCACAAAGGGAGTTTGCAGACTTATGAGCTCAACCGTACACAGCAGTTAGCTGAACACGTCATAGCTCTTAAATCTGAAACGCTGGCCTACAGCATCTGGGACCAAATGCAAAATATTTTATGCTGCTACCTGAAGACAGCCATTTCCTCCGTGTCGTTTTCTCTGTGTCATAGCCTGGTAAGCGCGGTGAGCTGGGAGCCAAAGGAGTCGTAGGACCACAGGGAGAGACCGGAGCCAGAGGGGCACCTGGAAAACCAGGACCGATGGGATTCCAAGGAGAGCAAGGTTTTCCAGGGGTCGCTGGAAAGACTGGCGTTCCTGTAAGCAACTGCCTGACAATATGTGTCGGCGCTGCGCTACGAACACAAAATATGTCTCATGAGTACTGTTGTGATTATGTTGTAGGGAAAACTGACTAGTGAGCAGCACATCAGAGAACTGTGTGGCTCAATGATCGATGGTAAGACCTTTGTTCACCCATATACCGCATTTGTGAAAAGCTTCACGATGCAATCTGTAGCGTTTTGCTTGTGTCCACCTTAGATCAGATAGCTCAGCTCGCCGCTAACCTGAGAAGACCTCTGGCTCCGGGTGCCGTGGGACGCCCAGGACCACCTGGGCCTCCGGGAAAGCAAGGAGAAGTTGGATCCATCGGTCACCCTGGAGCCCTTGGCCCACCAGGTTACAGAGGACTGCCAGGAGACCTTGGTGATCCTGGTCCTCGAGGTGAGAGACTGATCATGTTTTTTTTTTAGCAAACGGTTAAAAGGATCAATGTGCACAAAGCTATATCATTTAGCTTTAATTCGTTAATGAAGTGCATTTGTTAAGAGTATTCATCTTTTTCATCTGTTTATGTTAGCTAAATACCACTGTTCATTGTTAGGCTCAGGTCCACTGAATAATAAAAAGACAACTTTAGATGTTAGTAAATGTTGAAATTACTATTGCACAAGTAATAAATGCTTTAGAATGACTTTTTATTGTTAGTTCATGTTAACCAATGGTATTAAATGTAACCCTTATTAGAAAGTGTTAGCCAGATTTCCTCAGGACAGGCTTTATCTGCAGCTACAGAATATAATGTCAGTGACACATTTCTCAAGTCACTTTTTCAAAATTTCTCATCCATAATGCTCTAACAGTACCAAAACACATCATACGTGTCTCAAATCATTCTTTGTCACTCACAAAACAACCTAAAAACGCTAACATCAAATACCATTACAGTGTGTTTTCTTCTGTAAAATTTCTTTACAGAACAAGAATGAAATTACAGTTCAGAATTCACTGCAGTATTTGCAAAGTTTATTTCCTCAGTGAAGCTTCTACGTTTGTGTAGGCGGTAATGAAACCAAACGATACATCTAATTATTTTGATAGTATTTATTTTTTATTTTTCGATTTGGAATGTTTATTACACTGTAGTATCAGGTGTACTTTGTTTGGTTTTGAACTTAAGTTTAAAACCGTTTTGAAAAGTGTACATTAACATGGAAATCGTCCTGTAGGTACATGTACATTTGGTGATGTTTGTGTTGGAGTGAGAAATCATGTGGTGTGAAAGATTTAGTCACCGGGTGTATCTTGTGTCAAAGCAATGGAAAATGAGCCACGCTTTAGCCCACATGGACTGCTGTTGTGCTCACTGTGTGAAGTTTTGAAAGCGACTGATTTTCACAGCTGTGAAAATGATATTTGCCATTATGTGTATGAATCCAGTAACAGTGTTATATTCTTAAATTAATTCATATACCGCATTCCTGAATAAATTTCCATGCACGTTAATTCTGCAGGGGATGTTGGGGAGCCAGGTGATAAGGGGCCGGTAGGTAAAGCCATCGAAGGGCCCGCTGGAGACCAGGGTGACCCAGGTATGTAGTCTTTTCAGAAGAACATCAAGCACGTCAAATACATTATCAATGCAGCTTGTCAATGTGAAGTAGCTTATTAAGAAAAATAAAAACTTTTAACACTGCTGTGCAGCCAATTTCAAATAGTAACCCAAAAACTGCACTTTTCCTAAATTATCAGCATGTAAATACTATGTTACAGGGGGTAGTACCCTTCTTGCCTTCTTCCCAGCAATACTGAAATGAAGCGATTCATCGATGTAATTGTTCCTTTCTGTGGCCATCAGGTCTGCCGGGCGTGCACGGCGTCGTCAAAGACGGCCGCGACGGAGCGCCTGGAGATCCAGGCGAGGCAGGAGAAGCGGGGAGACCCGGCAGACCAGGACACCAGGGATCGCCCGGAATCTGTGACACATCGGCGTGCCAAGGAGCCGTGGTTCACGGGAAGTCCTCCAACCCCAAGAACCATTAACGCGAGAAACAACAGAATTCCCTTTCAGGAACGCTTGTGGAGGAGAAACGGAACTGAAGAAGTGTCAAAGGACGTCAAAACAGCGTTTTCAGAGCCGAATGAACATTGAGCATCAGAGCGGAACGTTCAAGATTCCATCTGTGTGACTCAAGAGACTTGAAGTACCAACATGTGTAGATACAACAAAAGACTAAAAACATCACGCCGTGAAACTAGTTGATGTGAAAAATAAGAATTCAGTCCTTGTATTAGAAGTCTTCTTGTACAGCACCCTGTAAAAGTGTAATGGAGTACAACTTTATGCTTCATGATTACAATACCTCAAAATCTGACCTCGACAACAGCAAAAACAAACAAAAAAACTAGAGGCTCGTTTGAGGCATCATGAAATGAAACAAATATTTTGGATGTTTTACTGCAAATTGATTTTATTTGTTAATTCATTCTTCCGTTTACGTTTAGTTCCTAAATGTGTAACATTCAACGTCGCCGTTTGATGAACAAACTTCAGGCGTCGACTGAGATGCTTCAGACACGCTTACTGTAAAATATGTCATTGGCCATCTGTGGGCTTTATCAACCTTATCCACTAGATAATGGTGCTGTAAAACTATTAAATATGATTTTAAATACTATTTATTATTTCTGAGTTACTGTTGTGTGTACAGTGGGTTTCTACAGCATGGTATTGTAAGAAAAACTGAATAAAGCCACTTTTCAGTAAATTATTTCTCTTAGAGCTCATGTCTCTGAACCTTCGTAATAACACTTATAAAACACATTAATACAATGAATGGTCGTGCCTTTCAAAGAAACAAGGCCTAACAAAATACAAACGATTTTCAAACTATATTACAGTAGACTTTCAAAGGGCACTGAGTTTCCTCTGCAGACTTCAGGGGTTGGGGAAAAAAAAGGGGCAATGGTTTGTGCTGTTTCACACTCCAACTGGTCTGTGAGAACAAACGGTCAGGGTCTTCGGGACACGAACTTCTAGAAAAGGAAACTAGCATCATGCAATAAACCCATATGAAAAAACATTAACGAAACGACAAACTACGGTTACACACTCACAGGAAGTTGTGTGTTTAGGCTTTGTCAATAAGCGTCACCGAAACACAGCTAGGCTTCAACCGCAGTCCAGTCTTGCCACAGAAAGTGCTCTGGAAATCCTGAAACAGAGAGCAGATTTCTGCATGTTTATGAACTGAACTGTAAGAAGTAACGGCCCCCCACCAGCCCCGCTGCTTCACTGACGGCCAGAGTACTTCAGGAACAGTTCCAAAAGACTCTCTAGCCTTAGAGCGTTTCATGTTTCGTATTGATCTCAGTAATGTTATGTAATTATGTAATTGCCGTAATACTTGAGATTCTTTCAGCCTCACTTTTGTAATTGTTTCTTGAACAGTAGGTGGTGTTTAACACTGCATTCTGAAGCCACCTTATTCAGTGCATCTCCAAATAAGACGTTTCTACACTATTCACCCTTAAACAGGCAACGTGCACCATGGGATACATATTCTTTAGTCTCTTGTGGGAGGCACAAAGAAGAATTTTTCATCCAATACTGTTATCATTATCATAGATGAGGTTGTTTGGAGTATGGGGGCTCACATGACTTGGTTCAAATTTTCTGTGCGCGTTTTGTCAGTTTAACCTAACATGCACGGCCATGGGGCCGGACATTCAGAAATTCTTGAAAGTAGGCATATATTAATCTTACTTTTTTCAGCAAAAAAAAAAGCAAAATAGCTGTTAGTATTAATTGTGAACATTGTCTTGAAAAAAGTCATATGTTGTTTTTTATAGCATTATGAAATATGCATATCCCCTGATACGTTGCCAGCTTTCTGTCGATACTTCACTCGTACTCGTCTGCTTAAGACGCTATGGGGAAAAACTAATTTTTCTCAGAGACTGAAGCCTTTTTCAATAACGCAGTGTAACTGCACGGCCGTTGGTGAACCGGTGGCTCTGAGCTGCACGAGCCTACGGTGATGAAGTCCATCAGAATTCACCAAAAAGAGGGCAGAGCATCTGGTTATATAAGCGGGCATTTCGCTGTAGGATCTTCAGATTCTTCTCCTTCAGCCACGACTCTACATCTTCGCTACGGGACTCCAGCCTTCGCTCTACAATCAAGCTCACCGTGATCAAGCCTCTTCAGCGAATCAAGAACGGTTCCCCTTCGGCTGTCTTCGCTGCTTCCTGCCGCTTTCAGCGTCTGCAGTTGCTGCGGTCGCCTACCGTCCGTCTGATTATACAGCACATTTCTACTCGCGTTGTTTCAAATGCCACGCCATCACTGTCACTCGTGCAGGTCACAGATGGTCACGGCGAGAGCTTTTCATGCTTGGGCGCTGCCCACACTAAAGCTGCGCTCACCAAGACGGAATGTCCTCATTGCGAGGATAAGAGTCTCGCCTCTCTGCGCTCGCGGATAGCGTTCTTTTCAGATCGCGACTCCGCCCCTCGCGCCGTCCCGCTTTCTTCCTCCTAGGAGCCTGTGAGGAAAAAGCAGCAGGGTAGAGGAGCCGTCTCTATAGACGTCAAGATGTCTCTATACTGTTAAATGGTCTGTCTTCGCCTGGTGTGCAGCCCGCAGTGCAGACCCAATTTCCTGTGACATATCTCTGATATTGTCCTTCCTGCAGGAGTTGCTGGATGAAGGGCAGATCTCCCTCCATGCTCAAGGTCTAGGTATCGGCCATATTGGCATATCATGCTCCTATAGCCAAGAACAACCTGGTTGTTCATCGTTTGAAGGGGTCTAGGAGGCTCAATCCGCCTCGCCCCATCACTGTCCCCTCCTGGGATCTGCCTATGGTACTGAAGGCCCTGAGGAGCCCTCCCTTTGAGCTGCTGCAGTCCATTGACCTCCGCCCTCTGATGTTGAAGACTGCTCTGCTACTAGCAGTAGCGTCTGTAAAAGGTATGGGTGACCTACAGGCGCTTTTGGTAAACCCCGCCTTTCTGGAATTCGGGCCCAATGACTCCAAAGTCGTCCTAAAGCCAAGGCAAGGCTATGTTCCTAAAGTGTTCCTACAATTCCCTTGGGACAATCGCTTAGGTGACCGACCTTAGTAAGTTTGGCCCTGCTGTATCCGCAGGATATGCATTATTATGGCCCCTTGTAGTCCCTCTGGTGCTAGGGTTAGGATGGTTTTGTCGTCCCTCTGGCATAGGCACGGCGGGATTGTACTGGTTCCCCATAGCGTCTTAAGCAGACGCAGTACAAGTGAAGTTTCAACAGGGAACATACTCGATTACTAACGTAACCTCGGTTCCCCGAGATAGGGGAACGAGTACTGCATTGCCGGCCGTGCCACGTAACCGCACGACTCAGTCATGCTTCAGTCGAAGTAACCTGAATTTCCTGCAGAGAAATGGCTGCTTATATAGCCAGATACTCCGCCCTCTTTTGGCGAATTCTGGCGGGCTTCATCACATTGGTTCATCTTTATCCACTGCACGAACCAATGGTCGTGCAGTTACACTGCGTTATTGAAAAAGGCTTCAGTCTCCAAGAAAAAGGAGTTTTTCCCCATAGCGTCATAAGCAGATGCAGTACTCGTTCCCGTATCTCAGGGAACTGAGGTTATGTTAGTAACCGAGTACGTTTAGGGTATAAAAAAAGGATTAACTTCAATATTGACAATGAATGGTGTCACAAGGTAAAGTGTGCCACTTGTTTTGGTTATTTCATTATTGTGCATTCTGGGGTGGTATGGGCTGAGGTGTTTGGGGGGTTTGGTATTCCCCTTTGGTGGTTATGGGGTCTTGGGGAGGGTATAAAAATCACAGAAAATACACAGTAATCACAGAAATCACACAAAATACAAGAGGGAAGCCCTTGATTAAAAAAAAAATAAAAAATCTCTCCGAGGGGTGGGGTGGGGGGGGGTGTATGGGGATTATGAATTGCATCAAGGGGAGCAGATCCCCTCAGTAGAAATCACATTCCAGCACCACGGGCCCTTAGGGAAGAGCCTTATAGGCCCTCCTGGCCCCCTGTGCAAAGTCCCCTTTCTATTTGTTTTGAGTCTAAAAATTGCACAAATATTAATATTTGCATGTAAAACTGATATTATTACATTCAGTTGACTACATCTTTGGATTTTTAACTAGATCGTTTTTTTTTTTTTTTTTGCAGGGTTTCACAGAGCTCATCTTATGGTATAACAGGGGTGTCCAACCCTGCTCCTGGAGGGCCACCATTCTGCAGTGTTTAGCTCCAACCCTGAACAAACACATATGAAAAAAACAAAAGTCTTCAGGAGAACGTAAAAAATGATATGTTGTTACATAAATTACATTATATGACTGCTCAGGGATGGAGCTAAACCATGCAGGACAGTGGATCTCAAGGGGTGGACCCCTGAGAATGAAGACGAGACAGAAATGTAAAAATACAAGAAATGTCTGTGTCTCAATTTCAGGACACTTAGGCATGTCATACAAGCAGCATATTTTGAACATTACATATTTGTTTGCATCAAATAAATCACAGAATTATTCACGACTTGGGTTGTTTTTTATACCCTAATAGGGCAACGTATCCTGGGAGATACAACTCATAAAATCCAAAATACTACAAATATTACAAAAATTCCTTTGAATTTGTGTTTACTTAAGCCTAGATGACATAAAATGTGACATGAAATGATTTTTTTTTCTGATAATTTTCTACTCTTGCCTGTTTTAGGGTTAAAAAAAAAAGTCTTGTCTAAAAAAAGCAACTGAAGATATTTGATCCTCCTTAGAGGCATGTTTACATCAAGGACGATAACTTTAATATCGAGAAACTCCACACCACAGCTACATACTGATAAAGGCACAGAGAAGTGAATCATGAATCACAGAAAGATTTTTTTCTAGCTGATGAACGATAAAAACATTGACATCCAATCACAATCAATCTTGCCATCACGAGCTAGAGAATTTAAAGCGCCAGACGAGCGTGCGCTTAGATTAAACAATTAAATGATAGTTATCCTCACAGTTATCGTTCCTGGTGTGAATGGGCCTTTAGGATAAATGCATCAAATAAGCTTGTCACATTTACAGTCATCTGAAAAGAAAAAATGACATGATTGAGAGAACCTGCTTGAGTCGATCTCCATGTATTTCCTGAATGTATTTGAGGAAGGCTGTGGTCCACTGCAGTGTGGTGGCTTTATCAGTGTCAGCGTAACAGAACGGAACCAGCAGGTTTAACTCGTCACAGCACAGACGGATTCTTCTCCTGAACTCACAGTTTGTGCAAAAGATAAACATGCGTCATGTCATCTCTGTACAGCGAGTGCTACAGGTGATACAGTAAGCATTTGAAACGCCTTTAACGCCGCGGAGCCCACCTGCGATCGCGTTCCTTTCTGTTGTGTTCTTCTTTGCGCTGAGTTCGATCCGCGAGAGGTCTCGTCCTGCCGCGTTTAGTACTGGATGTACCTGCGCACGGCTTCCGGTTCTCTGACCCCTGTGTGATGTTAGATGACCTGAGAGGCCTTGCCCGGACACACCTAATGGGGTGCACACATTTATCCACCACCTCATCTTAAGTGAAAAGACAAAAATAAATAAATAAATTAATCAATCAATCAAATGTAAACAAGCTCTGTGCTTTTCATGCATTAAAACAAAATGCAACAAGCCAGTACACTGTTTGGAAGTGTGGAACAAACACACAAGTGGCCGTTATTCACCCCAATGAAAGCATATTTACACTGTCTAATACTGTGCCACGAGATACGAGATAAGAATTGTGAAAGAGTGACACACTGAAATACAACATCAAAACAACAGCTCACAGAAGTGCATAATAAATACTTAATAAGTGAGTCATTCATTCACCTGATTTGTTCAAATGGCCGATTGATTCAGAAACAAGGCAAGTGACTGCCTTCATGAATGACGCCGGACTGATGGGCTGGTAATGGGTCCGGGCCGTGTATGTGGAAAATCACCTCAATTTGATTCAACAGAATTTGTTACACATAAACTTTTAGGCTACAAGAGCTATGTTTTTTTGTTTTTTGTTTTTTTTTGTGCGTGTGTGTTTTTTTTTTTTTTTTCTGTAAAAGCTGCATCTGAATTAGTAGATATATTTACCAACTGTTTACTGCAGCTCAGATGTGGCATGAATGCATTTACATGGCAATTACAATTAAATAATGCCATGAGATGAATGGGTTTTAACAAAATAGAAAGTGTTTGGAAAAAAATATCTAAAGCACTGAAAATTCCCATTTCCAATCAACAGGACATGTTACAAATCTATACTCTATAGTCTATATTGCCCTAACGCAAGCTGGATCACAGCTGGAGAATTGCAGAACAGATCAGAAATCCCGACAAAATTACCAAACAGCACCTACATCGCACACACAGAGAGCCATGTCTCGGAGACCACGCAAACACCGAAACCGAGATCTCTTTCGCTTCTTGTGCTGTTTACACCATTTCAAACAGAGCCACGGGTACAACCTGCACCGGCACCCCGCAAAACCCCAGCTCCGGCCCTGGATAAACTTCCTCATGTGTAAAATAAAATATACTGCTGGATCTTTAATGTCGTGGGCTTATTTTTCTGCCGGAGGTCCTGGACGTTTTGCTCAGATAGATAGCATCATGAATTTTATCAAATACAAACAGATAAAAAATCTAAACCTGACTGCTTCTGTTAGAAATCTTATAATGGCCAAGATTGGATCTTCCATCAGGACAATGATCCAGAAAGACCATAAAAATAAACACAACCATGTGTCACTGAACATAAAATGAAGCTTCTGTCATTGCCGTCCCAGTTCCCTGACCTGAACCCTGTAGAAAATGAGTGGGATGAACTGAAGAGAAGAAGCACCGACATGGAGCTGGGGATCTAAAGGATCAGGGGCCTCATTTATAAAGCGTGCGTACGCACAAACTTGATCTCAGACTGTGGAACAGTGCTTAAAGCCACGTCAGGGTCTGAGCAGACGTACACACTTTTCCTTGTGTCAAATTGGAGTACTGCAGGTATGTGGAAATATAAGCAGCAACCATGATGATGATGATGATGATGATGATGATGATGGTGGTAATAATAATAATAATAATAATAATAATAATAATAATCATCGTATTAGGGATGTGCATTTTGGTTAATTTTTTTTCTGACAGACATCATACGCTGGAAAACTTTTTGTGAGAGGAGAAACAAAATAAAATGGTATATAATTAAATAAATAAGCTTGCACGAAATATGTAAGCTGATTTATATTTATTTCGTTTCATTTTTACTTACATAAAACAAAAGAAAAAAAAAAACTGTCAGACAAATAAGCTATACTGCCTCTCCTTTTTTGACAAACGTTTTAATAACAGTTAAGAAAAATTCTTTAATGTTAGATCCAGTCCTCCATGTAAATCAAAATGGCTTAAACCTCATTGTATGTCTTGGCACAGCGTTCGGATGTTACCATATAAATATGTAAAAGTACTTTACAAAAATATGCCCAGATGCTCCCCTGTAAATGTAGCTGTTAGCAGGTACCTTTTGTAACATATCTGTTGAAGATATTACACATTCCTTTTTCTATTGCCCTTTTTCTTTCATTTTGGGTTGACTTTAAAATAGACCTAAAACAAATTAAACAAAGCCCTTCATTTAGAACCTCATGATATTTTTGTTTTCAAAACCCATCTTTTTCTGACGAGCAGATTTACATTATGAATCTGTTAATTATCTTAGCACAGATTTACATTCATAAGTCAAAAATGATTCAAAAGAAACCATCATATATTACCTTTTGTAAAACTGATCTTAAAATATACTTTCTAATATGAGATCACAAAATAAGACGCTTATAAAAACAATACAAATTCTAAAGCTTTTCAACTTTATGTAACTGCATCTTTTTATTTATTGTTTTTATTTATTTATTTTATTTTATTTATTTTTTTGGTTGTTGGTGTCGTGGTTCTGTTTTGCATGCTTTGAGATGTGAAACGCTGCCTGTGTTTGCTGTGCTTTCGCGTGATCATGGAACTGAAGAAAAAAAAAAAAGTAAGCTATGCTGAGTTTTGGTTTGTTTCTGTGATTTGCTCCATAAATGTAAAAGAAACAAGGCCGCTAATCCTGTTTTTCTTGATGCTACAAATGATTTATTTTATTGTGAGTGTACACAAATAAAAGTCAACTATTTACAGTTTCGCTTTTTTCTCACGTGTAAATTATTTTTCAACTTCGGCCTTACTACAATTATTTTTCTTGCCACTCGCCATTCTCAACTTTTTGGCGTTGACTGATACTCTTTTATATGCTAATGATATTAATAAGGGGTGTTTACAAGGCTGAGATCTGACACCAGTCAGCTGCGCACAATTTCAAGATCATTTGCGATTTATAAATGTCACATCTGGAAGAGAGGCGTACGCACGAGTTTTTGTGCGCACTTTTGTTGTCTCTGAATCGCACTTACGCACCTTTGAAAAATGATCTTAGAACAAATTTAGGACGATTTACACGCAACTTTTAATAAATGAGGCCCCTGGAGAGATTCTGGATGAAGGAATGGTCTCTGATCTTTTGCAGGTGTTCTGTATTCCGCCTTGTGGACGGATCTTGTTTCACAGTGAAAGAGGAAGATGCGGATCCCGCCGCCAGCGGTCAGCCCCACTTCCCATCTATCACTACCCCAGAGCCAGACCCAGCACCCACGCCCAAGACACACAAAGATAAGATTCCACAAAGATAAAGTCAGAATGTTCTGTTTTTGCTTTTAAAGCTTGAATTTATTCAATCTAATTCAAATCTGCTCACTGAACGTGTGTGGCATCTTTGTTTGGGTCATGGTTAAAATGCAGTGGTTGCCTCTAATTTGAAATGGCTACAGATATTTATGTTTAAGACCAGTTTGCTTCTTATAGACCAAATAAACAATAAATACATTTCTCGGCACATCACTATTCAAATTGGAAGTACAATCTGAGCTCATTTCTTTAATAGGCAGATCTTGTCTTTCATAAAGGTTAAGGTCAGGGATCTTGGGCTTAAAAGGGTTGGCGACCACTGCGTTAGATCATTAGACCCTGCATTCAAAGCCTCGGCTTATTCAACTCTTAACTGCACTTAAAAAAGACACAGCGCTGCATTTATTAAAGAGGAGCTCCATGCTTGAGTAAGTAGCGTGCATATATAAGCCCCGTTTGTGTGCAAGCATTTCCACTGTGTTGCGGCTTGCATCTGTTGTGTTGTGGAGGTTTTGTTGTGTTGTGCAGTACTGGGCCAGTGTAACCTAGCATTATGCTTCAATGCTTAAGACTGTAAACAACTAAGTAAATTCATTAGATGTCTTATCTTTGGAGATTTAGGACAAGTTGAAGGTTAACCTAACTTTAAGAGGTTTTATGGAATTCAGAATTCTCAATAATTGTAATCATTTTAATGATAAGGTTTGAATGTGCACTGATGTGGAAAAGATTTGTGAGCTACAGCAGAACGGAACATTTTTCAGTGCATGGGTTAAATGAAACACTTTTTCATTATTGGAACTTGACAGCCCCTGATCACTGTATGGAAGAGGAAAAAAAAACAAAAAAAACAAAGTCTTCCGTGTTCCACCGGTGACAGAAATTCATATAGCTTTTGGCTAACATGCAATAATTATAACACTTAGCATTCACTCATTTTAAAATTAACAATAACTCAATAAAATAATTATGTTTTAGTGAAAAGTATTAAAAAATCTTACTCTTCAGTGTGGCCGCAGTTTGCTGGTCAGCAATGACAAGCGGAGCTCTCATCACAGACTCTGAGCCTTTATCTGCTCTGAACGTTACGGTCAGCTCTGTAGGGATGATCAGCTCAGACTGTTGACCACCCTCCAGTGAGAAAAAAAAAGGCAAAGACCACAGGACAAAACTCATTGCCAGCAGAAAACGACAGAACTACCTACACAGAACTCACACATAAAACATAAAAAAAAAATACTGGAGCGCATTTGAATGACCTGAAGATCAGCACTCACCGTTTTGAACAGATGCCCTTCATATGGATATGTGCCTTGTATTTTTGCCATCTTGTCTGGTTTACTCCATTTCTCTATTTGTGCATGTGCGGGTATTCCTGAAGGGTTTGTAGAATGACAAAGCACTGATAAAAATCTGAAAGACAAATGATCACACCATGTCAAAACTGAGACAGTTATGATTAAAAGCAGGAATTGCAGGAACTGAACCTCTTTGACCTAAAACAGGGTTTCCCAAACAAAGGTCTGTGAGGGAACTGCACAGGGATCATTTATGAAAAGCTAATAATGAGCTTAGTGTGACTATCGAATCGCAGTTTACTCAGATGCGACGCATCACTGCATTCACAGCACTGTGTTCATTTCCACTGGGTTTCCGCAGATCTCAAAAAAGTCTTAAAAAGTCTTACATCGCTTTTCCGTGAATTAAGGCCTTGAAAAGGTCTTAAATCAGAGCAGAAAGTCTTAAATTCATACGATCATGGCATTAATTTTCGTGAGGGATTGTTTCCTCATGTGTTTCATTTAAAAGCGAAAGCGAAATTTCTGTGCTACATGGCTTAGGTCGCTCAGTATTCATTAAACAATACGCGGTAGATGGTATGTGCTACTTCATCTGTCAGTCACCCGAAGAAGAACTTGTCGTTTTGATTTTTTTTATAGTAATAAAAATCATTTTGTTTAGAGAACAGACAATGCAGTTAAAACTGAACTTGGCTGCTCAATGCGGTGTGCCGAACAACAGTCGCATCACAGATCAGATTTCATTTATCACGTCAAGTGAGTCGAGCTGACTGACAAGAAGAGAGAAGTGACAAAGACAAGACTATGGCAGAAGAAAAAAAAAAAAAAAAAAAAAAAAACCCTTTCGTTCTATAATAATATTAACATATACATATACACATACGGCAGGCTAAGCACACGTAATGCGCCATTCCCGCATTCGCGCCCGCCCTCACCTCGAGTAGCCTAATGTTTGCGGCTGACTGCAATCATAATAAGCGGTCCGGCGCTGCCGAGAAAAGAAAACCAAGATGACGCCCGTGTATCACCTTCAGGTGCGTTCGTAATCCTGAGAAACTTTTTTTGCCTGTTGACGGTAATAACCTGTTTTAGGGTGTTTTCACACTTGGGTCCTCTTTAAAAGAACCGAACCCCAGACCCCTTTAAGTGGACCAAGAGGTGGACCAAGTGAAAAAGGACCCAGTTTTCTTTATGTTCACACTGTCGCTGTGCCTGAAAGAGGACTCAGATCCTTTTTTGGTCCACTTAAGCAGTAATGGTGTCTCAGACCTCTTTGTGTTCAGACTGTTGCTGTTTGGGTCTAGTCCAGTTCAGTGTTTGATGGCTGACATTATGGCCTCAAAATTTTTAATTTTTAGAATATTTTTATCTTTTGCACAAAAATATAAGTTTTGTACACCTTTGTAATAATTATTTTGAATAGTTTTCCTTGTTTTGTAATTATGTTTATTTCATAGCACACGTGGTTTCTGCTTAAATTTAAGCCTTTTTAAGACCTACACAGATAAAATTATTGCCATATGAGTGGGCTAGGGCAATGTCTACAGCAACATATTAACTGTGAAATGACTATAAAAAGCATGATTATAGGCCTACAGGTGTTTAAAAATAAAAAATAATAAAATGATTTGAACTTCACATTTCAGCCTTAAAACCATGTTTAAGAAAAAAAGTCAAAAGTATCAATTATTATATTTATGGTTTAGTTGTTTATTGGCTGGTTTAATAATTGTTATATTAAACCAGAAAAAGGGCCGATTAAAAATCCTAATTCACTCTCTGCCAGTAGGTGCCGCTTTTTCACAAATATAACGGTTTCCCCGGTAACGGCAGCACACAAAGCAGCACAGCACCTCACTTTAAAATGTGCAGCGCTCATATTTATCCAATAAAATCATACTCTTTTTAATTTTAATAATCACATTACGCTATATGACAATACTTGTCTTTTGAAAAAAATAAAATGCATATTATTAATCGTAATTCTCATTTTAGGCTGCTGTACTAGAACTACAGTAATGCACAGATTAGTATATTGATACACATGCAATTACTTTCTCAGATGTTTACGTTCGATTGAGACAAAACCAACTGTGTATATGTAAACCATGGGTGTTTTGACACAATAGATGCTAAAGAGAGTGTAGCTTAGTTCCCGCTGGAACGCGCGTGCTCGTAAAAACATATATCAGAAAGTTTAAACTGGCAAGGCACGCAGCCGCATCACTCTTACACAGTTAGAAATTGGTTGAAATGAAAATAAACGAGTGTACATTGTGAGCGAATAATTTGTAGCGATCTGCCAGAAGAAGATGTCATTATGAACAGCTAATTTGTACGGAAACATCTGATGACCAAACTACATTGGAATTCGCGAATGGAAAAATCAAGAGAGCCCGGGTCGATTCGCTTCTGAGGGGTCTGAGATCGTTTGGAGTGCTCACATATGGTCCAAAAATCACGCGAACCATGCACAGACCCCTGAAAAGGACCAAGTGTGAAAACACCCTTAATGTCGGTAATAATTTTACCACCAACAACGCACCTGCTTAACTAGTTTTCAGGCTTAAAATGCATTAACCTATAAAACAATGAGGCAATAATGATTGGTTAATTAAAAATAATCATATGGTTTCATTAAATAACACTGTTAAAATACATAATGTGGGCTAATACGAAATAAACAATTTATGTGCATTACATATTATTACAGATGCCTGCAAAGGGTGCCAAAGGCCTAATAATTGTTGTTGTTACACTTACAGGACGATCAGATCGTTGTTTAATAGTGATCAAACATTTAATTCAAATATCCACTTAATCTTGTAATAGAAATGCTATAGCCTCTATAATTTCCTCAACAAAAACATCACAATCCTTGCCAAAATTAACCATGGTATTATCATAGTAAAACTGCTTAATTTTCTTTTGTGTTTTCTGGATGCTTGAGACAATAAAATCAATTAGACAACTGTATTAGGCCTAATAAAATAGTCATAGGTAACTGTCTAGATCTACAACTGTAATTTAAAAATAATACAATTTAATAGCAATTTATTCATTAACTTTTATATTTTATTAAATTTCTATTTTGACCCTGTATAATAGGTGTTTGTTTGTTTGTTTTACTTTCATAATGAGGGAGGAGGCACAACAATACAATTCTACTTAGGGCACCCATTTGGCCAGCAGCGGCCCTGTTTACAAGCTACTTAAAACCAAAGGAAAGTTAAGAAAACTCAAACAAACTAAAAACAAACAACTTCTTGATGTCAAATTGCCACTAATTTGAAAGTGAAAGTAAAATGAAACGTGCATGGCACTTTTACCGAAGGAAAGCGAGGAAAAGAGGGAAAACTCAAACGAACTTTTCTAGAAACAAACGATTTCTAGACGCTGAATTGTTGCTAATTTGAAAGTCAAAGTAAAACTTGAACTATAGGGAAAATATTGTTGTATTGTTTTCCTTTCAAGTTTTTTTTTTTCCTTAAATTTTCTTTAGTTGGTCTTAAAAAGGTCTTTAAAATCTCTAAAATCTTAAATTTACCCTCATAAAACCTGCAGAAACCCTGTTTACACGTAAGCAGCTCATGATCTGATGTTTTCAGAAAAAATTTAGGGAACCTGTTACCACAGGTCCTGTTTGATAAACCCACACCCGCAATAACTGACAGAACAATTACAACTGATCTTGTCATTGGAAGGTTCATCAAATATCTTTTAGATACATATAAAAAAATAAATAAATACAGAGCATGCGTGTATTGCGAGTTGGTTTGCCAGGTAAAAATACAATCGCGTGTACGCTATAGTCATAGTCCCATGAAATGATAAATGGCAAATGGGCCTTTTTCACGGTCCGCGTTCTAAATCGGGAAGCGTCGAATAGTTGTGTAAAATAACTTCCGTTGTAGCCTGTATGAATGGCAATGCCCATAGCACGGGATGATTGTGATTTATTAACGAACAATTCATCATAGATGTTTCATCAAAACACATTAAACACATTATCCAATCATTAATCGGGTATGACGAAACAAGGAAAAATGTTGTCATGATATTCCGACGCACATTTCATGATTTAAATAGGAGCGCACAAGCTGCGTATGCACAATACGTCAGAGACAGACCAGCTTTTTATTTTAAAAAAATGCAAGAATAGCATACAAACAACACATCACATTAAAGAGAAATAAAATTGACGTTCGACAGATGTTTATTATGATAACAATATTACATTGCGCAACAATAAAAACAATAACATTAAAAATAAAATTAAAACTGTGTATATTCCGAGTATTTCTCCAGCAGTAACGTGCAGCCGCGGGCAGATTATCAGTTAAAAGAATCTATTTAACCTTAGACGATCCCCTACCATATGTGTAATCTTCCATTTTAACACGTAAGCGAGCCGTTTGTGTTGTCGGTGTTGTGACAGTCATGAGACTTACTGCTGGTGAAATTCTCGGAATATGAATATATATACGGTTTTAATTATTTATCTTAAAATAACTCTGGGATGAAAAATATAAATTTTTTTGAACAACTCCAATTTGATCTAATACGTGACGACTGTTTTGAAAAGCGAAGTAAGTGCACGAAAGCAATATGCTAACATTATTTCTGTTTAATTTGTACAGTCTAATTGTGGTTAATGTTTTAAGCATTTTTGAAAAAAATAATAAGCTGGTCTGTCTCTGAAGTATTGTGCATACACAGCTTGTGCGCTCCCATTTAAATCATGAAATTTGCGTCGGAATATCAGGACAACATTTTTCCTTGTTTCTTCATACCCGATTAATGATCGGAAACTGTGTTTAATAAATTTTGATGGAACATCTATGATGAATTGTTCATTAATAAATCACAACCATCCCGTGCTATGGGCACTGCCATTCATACAGGCTACAGCGGAAGTTATTTTACACAACTATTCGACGCTTCCGGGTTCCGAACGCAGACCGTGAAAAAAGGCTAATAACGCATATACTAAATTTCCGTTATGTTTTTTAGTAAAATCAAAAAATTACATCGATAAAATGACAACATATTATCACACACCCACGAGTTAATATGTCATGGCCACGCCAAAACTAGCCTAAGTGAACCGAACATGTCCCCTCCCAGTCACTGTAAATGCTTCGTTCGATTTTTTGGAGATCATCTACTCCTCCGTGTGGATAACCTCCCACCTACTTTCTGTACGATCTGAATTTCTGAATTTAGAATATTGAATGTGATGTTCCGAATGTCTTTTTCATCTTGAAAACTTGAGGCTGTATTTTTAAAAACGAAATATCTGCAGTCTAAGGATTCAGAACCCAAAAAAATGCTGTTTGGAAATTAGGGGTGTGACGAGACGCTTATCCCACGTGACGAGACACAAGACTGGGTTCACGAGAACAGGATGAGACGAGATTTTTTAACTTTTTTTTTTTATTTTAATTTTTAATTAATCCTAAATTATGAAATATAGGGAAAAATAGTATCTTATTCAACTGAAAAACTCAAAATGCATTTGCATTTTGATATGCACTTTATGAAGTTAAACTTGTATTTTAATGAATTATATGCAGTAATAAACATGTAAACTAAAGCTACAGTACATGATTCTGGATAAACTGAAAATCACAACTTTTTTTTTCTCAATAAATTAGAGATCACAATTCTCATGATTTTGAAGAAAAGAAAGATTAAATTAATCTAAACCAAAAAAAAAAAAAACGGAATGTACTTGTGGTTCTAACAAAATGTTCATTGCTTAAAAAAAACATATATTGGAACAAAATTGTAAAAAAAATAAATAAATAAAATTAAGGAGTCATTGTCTCAATTAATAATCGTTTCACTATTGGAATCTCCTGAATGAATGATTCAATAATAAATACTTTTTAAAACGTGCAGTTGTCGCCAACTCCTGGCGGAAGTGGTTAATCGTTATAAAACTTACGAGTGTTAAGATACTTTTGGTTTGATCGCTACTGTAGACAATAAGTGTTTATACTCAAACTATAAACTTTTATCCCAGTACTTCTGTTATTTAAATGTCTGTAACACAGAAATAATGATCATTATGTGGTTGAAAAGACTGTTTGTGTTGCTCTTCTTGGATCGGATCCAATTTTAATGTATTTTCACATGTAAGTGTCAATGTGTGGGCAACGCGATGTGAAAAGTCGTAATAGACACCGCTGAATCGTTGTCATTTAGGAATAAGATTGCGTGGGTGTTTGAATAGAGATTGCAATCTTTTAACGATTAATCATGCAGCTCTAATGTAAACACTGCAAAATATTTTGCGAGGATATTGTCACGTTCTCGCGAGATCTCGTCCCATCCCTATTGGAAATACATGTCTATTAAAACACTGCCATAAAAAAAAAAAAAATTGAGTTAAATTTCAAAAGTTCAATATTAATGTAAAAAAAAAAAAAAAAAAAAAAATCAAATTCAAAACTGTTAAATGCCACATAATATTCAGTTTTGCTAAATGACACTTGCCAATAGTTCAGATATACACAATTCAATAGTTTTGTCATAGTTTTGTTATGTAGCTCCATACATAATGTTGATCATTACATTAACTTAATAGTGTGCGTAATTTAAAATTAAATTTCTTTAAAAATTAAGTTGTAGTAACTTAATAAAACCGTCTTGTTAAAAGGGGTGGTTGACTGTGATTTCACTTTTTAACTTTATTTAGTGTGTAATATTGCTGTTTGATCATAATATCTGCAAAGTCACAACACTGAAAGCTCAATGCAAACTGAGCTATTGTCTATTAAAATGATGGCAGTTCAATGCCCACAAATACGGCTGGAAGGGACAACAACAAGCGAGGTTGGTGACATCACAAACCCTGAAATTTGCATAAACTCCACTTCCGGGAACATGCAACCAAGGTGGCGAGGTGAGAAGAGGAAGAGTTGTTGCCATGCCGTCAAAACTAGGGGTGCACGAAAAAAAATCTGTCTGGCTTCTAAAGGATTTTAATGGATTCAGGCAAGTTTCAAAATCAACGTTCTAAAGCAGGGGTTCTCAATCCTGCTCCTCGCGTTCCCCTGCTCTGCATCGCTCCCTCTCGAGCCCCGTCCCTTTGAGCTCCGGTTTCTGCTTTTAAAAGCAAAACATTAACACATGTTAACACAATCAAGCCTAGAAAAAAAATAAATAAATAATAATAACAGTCAACTGTTAAACAAACAGTCAACCACCCCCTTAACTTTGGAATTTGGGTGGTGGATTTCTAGTAGCCAGCATGTTTTGCATTAGACTGGATAAGGAGAGTAAATGTTCATGATGCTGAAATTTTGATGTTGAAAATGTTTCAGTTTTTGTGTTTACCATTGTGCTAAAGAGAGACCACATGAAGGTTAACACTACATTGACTCTATTAGGAATGACTGTATTAATGCCAGTATCTTATTTGTGACCCTGGTCTTAAGTCGCTGGGTTATATTTGCAACAGTAGCCAAAAATACATTGTCTGGGTCAAAATGATTGATTTTTCTTTTATGCCAAAAATCATTAATTGAGGAAATTGGGTAAAGATTATGTTCCATGAAGATATTTTGTAAAATTCCTACTGCAAATATATTAAAACGTAATTTTGGATTAGTAATATGTGTTATTAAGAACTTCATATGGACAACTTTAAAGGCGATTTTCTCAATATTTAGATTTTTTTTGCACCGTCAGATTACAGATATTCAAATAGCTGTGTCTCGGCCAAATATTGTCCTATGCTAATAAATACATCCATACATCAATGGAAAGCTTATTGATTCAGAAAAATGGACCCTTATGACTGGTTTTGTGGTCCAGGGTCACATTTGTTCATTAAAAAATACATGCTGAATAAGTTACATTTAGCATGTGCTATGATTGCTGTGGATTTGAACAAACAAATCTGAAAAAATGGGCGGTGACAAAACGCGCTGCGCACGCTCTGCTGACGCTTACGATGTGAAACAGGTGTTACAGACATTCAAATCTGCATTCGTGCTGCTGCTGATCCAGAAAGAGCAACACAAACAGTCTTTTCAACCACATTATTATCATTATGTCTGTGTTACAGACACTTTTTAACAGAAGTACTGGGATAAAAGTTTGTAGTTTGGGTATAAACACTTATTGTCTACAGTAGCGATCTTAACACTTGTACTGCATGAGTCGTGAAGCTCTTGTTTAAATGTTGTTTATTACTGCACAGAATTCATTAAAATGGAAGTTTAATTTCATGAAGTTCAAAATGCACCTACATTTTTTGCATTTTGTCTTTTTCAGTTGAATAAAAGACTATTTTCCCTACATCATTGAGGATTTCTTTTAAAAAGTTTAAAATCTTGTCTCGTTTCGTTCTCGTGAACTCAGTCTCGTGTCTCGTCTCGTGGGATAAGTGTCTCGTCGCACCCCTAATAATGTAATATTATTGAGTTATAGGTTTGTTTTGTAAATAACTTTTTAACACAGCTGTTTTGAAAGGTGAACTTCTACAGTGACTATTTTGGACTGCTGTCTTGAATTATTGCTAGGGACAGTTTGGCAGTCACTGGCTATTAGTAGGGACACGTCCCTAGCGCACACTGTTTTGCGTCTCTGAGCAACATGACAGTGTTTTGCTCACTTAATACTCACTTAATAACAGTGACTTGCTGCCACCTACTGGCAGTTTAAATTCCACATTTAAAATATATTTTTATTATCAGTAAATATCAATATTCAATGTTTTATGTTTAAAATATCAAAACACCATTTATGCATTTGTAACTTGCAGGTTAAAAGCATTCATGACCTGCATTAAACAGTGTGTAAATTAGGGCTGTGACGATGGCAGCTTTTTTCTACCGCTGCGATAATGGACAAACTACTGTCGGTGGCGCGGTGTTGAGATATATATTATATATATATATATATATATATATATATATATATATATATATATATATATACTATATAACTTTATAAAGTTAATTTAGAAATATGTTTGGAACATTTTTTTGTTTGTTAGATTAAGGTTTTTGCTTTTTTAAAGTAACAACCAAGCCACCAGGGGCATGTTGTTCCAAACCCATAAGACCATATCTTCAGAACACAAATTAAGATATTTAAGACATCGTTAAAATAGTCCATGTGACATCAGTGGTTCAAATGTAATGTTATGAAGCTACGAGAATACCTTTTGTGTGCAAAGAAAACAAAAACAATGACTTTATTCAACTATTTCTTCTCTTCCACGTCAGTCTTCGTCAGTCACATGCAGGAGCAACACACATGCACTGCGGCTTGTTTACAAGCAGAAGAAAGCACACGCATGCAACACGGTACTCTCATGTGCGTGCGACAAACACTGACAGGGAAGAGAAGAAATTGTTGAATGAAGTCGTTGTTTTTGTTTTCTTTGCACACAAAAAGTATTCTCGTAGCTTCATAATATTATCGTTGAACTACTGATGTCGCATGGATTATTTTATCTATGTATGTCATAACTACCCTTCTGGGCCTTGAACGTGGTAACTGCATTTCTGTCTGTGGAGGGTCAGAAAGCTCTTGGATTTCATCAAAAATATCTTCATTTAGCTCTTTTTGCACAATATTTTTATATATTATATGTATAATTGTATTTATTTGCATTTTTAAAATTGTACTTTTTGTATTTAATGTTACGTGTATGCACCTGGGGTCTGAGAGTAACGCAATTTCAATTCTCTGTATGTCCGGTACATGTGGCAGAATTGACAATAAAGTTGACTTTGACTTGACTTTGATTTATGTTTCTAAGATGAATAAAGTTCTTACAGGTTAGGAACAGCATGAGAGTGAGTAAATAATGACAATTTTCATTTCCTTTCTCACTGTTGTCATTTTTGTTGTTCGTTTATGTTGACATTGAGAGAAAAGTGAGTAGCACATATTATCTTATTTATCCAAAGGCCGCTCTCAGCAGTGTCGGGATGTTTGCTAACAGTAAACTGCTGCAAGGGTATTTCAAACTTCTTTTCACCTTTTAAGTGAAGGACCAAAAAGATCTTCTCTGTGTATATATCGGGGTATTTACTTGTCCAAAAAAAAAATAATAAACCATCATTATAAGTTAAATTCCACTTAAAAAACACATATCATGAACCTTTAAATTACAACTTTAGCAGAATAAGACAGCTGTGTGTCACAGTTTGCATTTTTACCTTTTCTCCAGGCAGACACGTGCAGGTGGGCTTGGTCTTCCTTCCAGGGGCCGTGTCGCTCTCTGACGGCGTTCATCTGTCCTCTCCTCCACGACACACTGAACTTTGTTCAGCACTGAGTTTGGCACCTCTGCGCTGCTGGCAGGTGTCGTCTCACATCCCAGTGCGCCGTTTGACTCATTTAGCAACAGCATTTTAATCTCCTGAATGTCCACCGGTCCCGTATTACTGGACTCCGATACGGTGCGCCGCTCCTCTGATGTGACGTCTGGTTTGGGCGCTAACAGGGTGTGGGGCGAGCAGGTGATACGCCTATCTCGGTCATCATACATCAAGTTTTCTTCAAGGTGTGGAAGGCCTGAGCTGTCTGTCTCTGTCACCTGAGCGTCAGTATGGCTCTGAATGATGTGCTGTAAGTACTCTACCTCTGTCATTTCCATCAGGTTAAACTCTGAACTTTGACTGACTGTGACACCAATAGGTTCAAACACATAAACATCTGCTGCAGATGCTGCATGTCGACTCTCACAGGCCACAGATGTGCTCATCCTGAGAGACATGTCAAACAATCCTTGAGTTAGATTTGCTATAAAAACAGATTTCTCTGCATAAGTCACTGCATTTCCTGTTTAACTCTTAATATGTACGTTAACATTAGTAGGCAAGTAAAATGAGCAGTGGATTTCATGTTAACCTTCAGTGGACACCTAACACTAGAAAACAAAACCTAACATACATGAATATGACTTAGTTCCTATCATAGTTCCTATCAAAACAGCATAATTACTGCAGTAAAACCAAAAAAAAAAAAAAAATCCATCCACTCTTCAAAAATAACAACAAAAAAAAATTAAACAAAAAGAAAAATTTACAAAAAAAAAAAAAAAATAAATAAAAAAATTAGTCTTTTAAAAGACATTTCTAACTGATTTGCTGTATTTTACAGTAAACAATAAAGTAAACAGTTGTCTTAAAAGTAAAAGCATAATTTGTAATACTAATTTTAACCAAAACATTTCTTATAGCCATAACTTAGTTTGTTAGCATCAACCTGCAGCATGTCCGTGAATGGAGTTTTCCCGCCCTCACATCCCGGATCTAACGACTGACTCTATCACAGCCATTAGTAGAGTATTAATATGGAAATAAATGTCTCCTGAATATGAGTACAACGTAGTAATACGATAGTATAAACAACAGTAATGCGCTGAGTTCAAATTATATGTGATTAAGGCTTACCTGACACACAACCGCTGAAACTGAACACGATAGACGTTTGTGCGCTGCCCTGCTTGGCGTCGTTAGTGACGTCACATCCCCTTTGTCATTCATTTTATTGTACTTTATTTTATTTTATTCTTTATTATTTTATTGTACATTAAGACCATTGTTAAAAGCCCAATTATGCGATCTGTTTTAGGACTGCAACCGTTCTGTCTGTGTAAAAGCCATACAGAAGGCAGTTTTCCCCGCATGTTCACCTAGAGTCATTCACAGTGAGCGGGATCGCACGACAATTCCCTTCATTGTCCGCATTTGATTTCGGCGAATCAATTTTTGATCGAATGCAAACATGAGTCTGTTCATGAGTCCAGCATCCAGCATCCAGCCACGAATGAAAAGAAAAAAAAAAAAAGATATATAAATAAATAAAGAAAACTTTTAGCGTATTCTTGAAATACAAAACGCCCAATACATTGTCATGCCCCAGAAGCAGCTCATACTAATAGGTTGTTTGCACATGACGTCATTACTGTGGCGCGAAATGCAGCTGGAGGGCAGGAAGTGATTTTTCTCCATAGGAATCACTAGCAGAAACTCAAAATGCCTATGTTTTGCGTTGTTTATGGATGCTCAAATCGGTCAAACCGAGAAACCACAAAAGAGCTTTTATCATGTATGAAAATTTGTTGTTCATAAGGGGGGAAAGGCAAGAAATTGACTGAAAACCGCAGGAAAAAGTGGCTTGTAAACCTCCGTCTGTGGTCAGGAGGAGTGTCGGATAATGCTTGTGTGTGCAAATGGTTAAGAAAAGATATAATAATACGTTAAGATATTAATAAAGAAATATATAAATAGATACAGCGTGAGACAGTGAGAATTCACTTAATGCTAAACACTTAATGCTCTACGTGTGGCATTTAGCATTGAGTGAATTCTCAGCATCTCACCCTGTATCTATTTACATATATCTTAATATTATTATATCTTTTATTAACCATTCGCGCACACAGGCGTTATCTGACTGTCCTCCTGACCGCAGACGCAGGTTTACAAGCCACTTTTCCCTGCTTTTTTTCAGTCAATCCTTGCCTTTTCCTCCTTAAGAACAGCAAATTTTCATACACGATACGAAATGAAATTTCTCGGTTTGACAGATTTCCATAAACAACTGAAAACATAGTCATTTTGAGATTCTGCTATTGATTCCTATAGAGAAAAATCACTTCCTGCCCTCCATCTGCATTTCGCGCCTCCTCAGAATCACGTGATTGCAAACAACCTATTCCCTGTTCTCTTTAATTTAAAAATATGCATATAGCTACATATTACTTACGCTGTATAAACATACACATATCTGGGCACATATGTAAAATAAGCTGATTTCAAAATACAACTTTCTAAAAAAAAAAAAAGTGGTCTCTTGGCTCAACTTGCCCCCAGTGAGGGGTAAGTTGAGCCACATGGAGTTAAACTGTTCCACTATTTATGCTATTTATGGACATTTTCACCTCATGCTATTTCAGAATAAGAGAAATTGAATAAAAGTTACTTCTTAAAATCTGTGTGAGCATTGTTATGGACTGACCATTTATCCAGGGAATTTTCCTACCTGTGGCACAAGAATTTTCCTACCTTTGAAATTATTAAAACATTTCAGAACAAAATCAAGTCCAAATTGAAGAACTAAAAAAGAAGGGGGAAAATGTTAGCTGCTGCCTGCAACTAACCTTACACAACTGGGTTAATAGCACTCAACTTAGAAATGTTGCAGGGAAATGCAACGGCCAGTTTTCATAAAAGTCCAAATCAAAGAACAAAGAACATAATCAAAAAATGTCTGAAATTAATCAAATACCATGTAGAATTACAATAAAATAATACTTTATAATCAAAAAAATGGATGATCCACTTGCTAAATTTGTGGGATTTTCGGCCCACATTAACTGATTGATAGCAAACTTGTATTATCCAGCAGTTTAGAGCTGACATCATACTAACATTATAGGCACATATTATAACCTCCTAAAGCAGAGATAAAACTCAGATTTTTCTGTAGTTCAGTTTTTAACTATTTTTTTTAATTTGATTTTTAATGCAATCCTTCTTTTTTATATGCAATCTATGTAACATTGGCAAACGCATCAATAAATGTGAATAAAACCACTGAAAACATTGCTTACTTCTGTGTTTGGAACAAAGTGCTGCCATGCTTCTCTTCAGCGTAGTGTTTTTTTCTTTTTTCAAATTACAACAGGCAGAGCCTTACTGCTGTTTGACTGGATGACAACCTTCCAGTTTCATGAACAGCAGGCTTTAAATAAGATGAAATGCTCTGGAAGCAAAACAAAAAAACAACAAAAAAGAACATGACCTGACATGTAATGTCCATTGTAATGGACGCAGGGTCCGAAGGGGTTAAAATTGAGAGATGGCTTTTTTTTTTTTTTTTAAGCCTATTTAATGTTTCAGCTTGCCATCAAAACTCGTTGGCAATTTACATAAACTGTGAGAAACCTGTCCTGTACTATAGTAATATGGTCACAAACACATCAATTACAGTAATAAAATGTGAAACTTTTGTCATTCCATATGACAAATATGGAATGTCACTGTAATTCCATAGTTATGCTGTGTACGGTATGCATGTGTGTGTTATTTCTTGTGTGTGTTATTAAGGCTTTTTGATACAACTGCAGTCAATGGGTTCCAATGCTGATGAATCTCATTGTTTTACGAATTGTATTCTTTTGCGCAGTGCAAAAGAAAAAAACATACCACGTATTGGAACCACGTAAGGGAGTGTGAATTATGGGTTGAATTTTATGGGGGCGGGCACAATTAGAGACCACAGGTGCACTGGTTAGGCTGTGTGGTTCAGTAGTTTAATAAATGAAATCAGTGGACATTGCAAAAGATTCCATTTTTTTCAGTTTCACAAATACTTACAAATGTACATTTAGAAAATTACATAAAATTCTATGAACAAATGTACACTGCTATTTATAGCTCATGAGAACTTTGTCATTGCAAGAGAAAAACGTTTACAAACTTGTCAGTAGTAAACACGACCATGTCCTACTTCCACAAACAAACCAAATCATTTTTTCCATAATCAACTTAATTATGTTGGTATGGCAGGATGAACAAACCTTTGGGCGTTCAAGAAAATTCAAACAGATTTATCAGAAACTGCTTTACTGACATGCATTGCTTCACTTTCCAGAACAGACAATGAACACAGACGGTGTACTGGCGTAGTACAAGGTCTATTTATGCTTGAACTTGCAAATATTAATTGAAACCTTCGGAGGGGCTGCCTCGCTCCTTTATCCCATCCACTGTACTTCTGAACATTTTGCAAACTGAAGCCTATGACTACAGTTTTACAGTAACTCATAACAGTAACCCATAGTTTAAATCTTGACTACTCAGCCAAACACTGCAAGATCTGCTCCAATCATTTCTATACAGTCTGCAGCCAAATGTTCTTGCATCTCCTCTATATTAAAAAAATATATATTTTAAATGAATCAGTCTACTCTTCATCATATTTTTCTTCTCTGTTGTGTAGATTATTTCAAAATATTTGCCATTTTCTCATCTCTACATCTGCCATTTCGTCCTCTTGACCGTATGCATGCTTGTCTCTAACTACTGTCCTGAACACATGGCTCTTCGTGTCCACTTTCACGCTCAACTCTTTGTTCCTCCTGAATTACACTTTTGGAGTTATCACTTTGCTGAGGGTTAAAACCACTACCAGTGCTCGGTTTCTCTTCATGAATACAACGTCCACTAACGTCCTTTGCAACATGACCTTGTCTTATGTCAAGTAGTCCCTGTGACATTCACCGAGAGAGTTACGTCTGTGTACCCGTGAGACGGTCTGCCTAATCGGACCTCCGGGTGGAGTGGGGAGTAGTGGACCCGACAGTCGTAAAGGGCGTACGTTACTCGGTCTGAGCTGGCACTCCAAATTTGCAGGTGGCTGCCCCAAATGCTGATGTTGTGGTTTTATAAACTGAGTGGGGGTGGTGGTGGAATAGTTGGGAAAATCAGATGAATGGGTTTCATTATGATCGTCGAAACCGTCACAATTTTGAGGTGCAGGTCTTCTCCGTCCATGTAAATCAGGAGATGGTTTTCTTTGGCCCAAAAACTGTTGTGGTGCATCAAAGCAAGGTCCCCTTATTTGTGCATTATTTTTATGATCCCTGGTATAAAACGGTCCCCCAATGCCCCTTCTTCGTCCTCTGAACGCTCTTGGTTGACCCTTGATTTCAGTATGTTGTTGTCCTTCATGCTGGCCATGCATTGTCCCTGTTGCTGGGTCCTGAGAGCGTGTTGGAGCCTGTCTTGAAAAACATGTTTCTGCATCCTCTGCAAATGTTCGGTGACAGTCAGGGCTTTGTAGTTCACAAACATCTTGCTGTGAAGCATGTCTGCTTGCAACCTTAGTCTGGTTATTTGGAAAACGTATGAAAACAGACTGCCCCTCATGAAAATGCTCAGACGGTGGATACGGTGGGTCTCTCGCATCATTCTGTCTTTCTGATGGCCCTTCAACATTAGGAATGCTTGTTTGTTTAGTTGAATTCAGCAGATGGGTCCTATCATGCATTACCTGACGTGAACCCCTGTGACTACCGATACCCTGCGGAAAAGAACATTGCCTCGGAGGTGGGTCCTCTGATCCCAGAGTTTGAGAAGGTCCGGGTTGAGGATCTTTAGTCAGGCTTTCATATGTCGCAAAACCTGAGGATTGGCCCCTAGGTCCAAAGTTCGTAAAAGTACTAGAATTGGCATCTCTAGGACTTGTCCGCTTCATTACAGATGGATGGTCTCTCAAAGGTTTGGACTTATCGAAAGTGGAAGGGCGAAGGTACTCTCTAGGATTAGGTGGTCTAAAATTGCCCTTGTGCACAGGGACAGGCCCTAAAAGCGACTCTCTTTGCTGAAACCGGACAGATTCGTCCTCATGAAAATTCTGCCCTTGCATAGAAGATCTATATATTTTGTGACAGGATCTAGCGGTTTCAGATTCTTCAAAGTTGCATTCATGCGACTGGTCAGGCCTGGGTGGCTGACTTTGATGAACCTGATCTGTCACTTCCGCTGGAAACCTTCTGAGCGTGTGGTTTGGATGTTTTTGGTGAACAAACTTGCCTGTGGAGAATCCTTCCTGTTTGTGAGATGTATAGGATTGTGTCTTGTCTGCATCATGCATAAATTTTCCTCTTTTATTTTGAGGCGGTTCTCTGGAATAGAACTGATCGGTGTCAGGTTGTGATGAATTTCTATAGCGTGAACGGAAAGCTCTTTGAGCGTAATCTCCTGAATGCAGTTTGTCCGTCTCACTACGTGAATAAACTGGCCTTTGCATTGAGGGCTCATCTCTCTTGTGATCAATCTGGCCAGGGTCAGAAAAATTATCCGTTTGGTTATGCGGTAGCTGGGTAGATGGGCTTCTGGAACTATGGTGAAGAACATCTGTCTGAATTCCAGACGGCTGTATTGCTGGTATATCTCTGTGTGAAGGCAGGTCAGTAGCACCATGGGCAGTATTACCACTGTGCAGACAGGGTGTAGGCAGTAGTGCTCCGTGGGTAGAGGAGTCCATTTTGCTCGGAAGCGAATTCTCTCTAATTTCAGATAGGGCAGAAAATGACAGATTTTTGTCGTATGACTTGATTAACGGAGGCTGTGAACACCCCACCCCAGGATTTGGAGACATCTGAAATTCCTGGTTTTGATCAGTCTCGTGCTTTGTATTTGAAGTTGCACCATGCTGAACTTCTGCCAAATGTTTGTCTTTGCCATTAGTGGCTTCATCCTGTACTTTAACACTCGGGCCCGACGCGTACGCAGATCGCATACTGTCGCCGTCCGGCACCTGCTCAGGTTCAAGTTGAGAAGATTTAGTGTTATGCTCCGACGGCGGTCCAGGTTCCTGCTGGTCAGTCTTGCGTGACTGGTCACTGTCGTCCTGTGATGATTTGTCTCTCTGGCTTGCGTGTGAATCGGTGGAATAATGAGGTCTCCTCCTATACCGCGCAGGTGAAGACGAGTCTCTGTGATGGTGATGATGCCTTTTCTTTGATGACGACGACGCTCCTTTTTTGTCACTGTAACGTCCCCTAGAGAGATGCCCCGCAGAGTGTCTACTTCTATGGTGTTTGTCTGAGACCTCTTTTGAGGATCTAACTGAACGTGACGCTCTTGAAGAAGCCCCGTCTCGGTGGTACGACCTGTGCTCGTGCCACGCCCTCCTTCTCGATGACCTACATGTGCTTAGTGCGGACCTTCTACTGCCTCGTTTTTTGTAGGCATACTCCGAGTGTGAGCTTTTAGTGTTCTCTGGATGTGCGGTTTCAGTGTCTGCTGATCCTTCTTTTGGCACTGCTTTATCAGAAGCTAATTTCTCTTTCTTTGTGGCCAACGATTTGTTCAGGACTACATCCTCAGCTTCCTGCGCGTTCAATAATTTTTGTGCACCTTCTTTACCTACGGCCTCACATTCGGCATCATCGAACGGCACATCCTGGCTTGTTTTTCGACAGATCCGTGGATCCCTATTCTGATGAATGATCGGACAATAGGGTACGTCTTCGAAGGTTTCCTCTTCATCCCTATCAAACTGCGTTGGTGACATCAGAGCTTTAGAAACAGAGAAATGGGCCATAGAAACACCAATTGCTTCCTTCTGTAGGCGTAGAGTTTCCGTCTGCTCTTCTAACTGCCTTTTCTGTTCCTCTATCTGCCTATTCAACTCTTCAAGAATTTTTTGCTGCTCAGAGAATGTTGTAATTGAGACGTTATCCTTGTAATGTGACACGTTATGTTCAGAGATGGTGGATTTGTGAGGTATAGCATTACTTGCGAGGTAATTTTGCATCTCCTCAAACATCGTCTCGTCTTCCGGATCGTAAGCTACATCACTGGTAGCTGCAGAAGTCTCTGACACTTCGGATGCATTATTTCTGACAGCATCACCACTGGCAACCGCACCGTACTCCTCCTCAGGGTCATATGGTCTATCATCGTCATCATCGTAAGTAACTGCAGATGGAATTTTAGGTTGCAAAACTCCGGCTGGACTGAAAGAAACCACGGCCCCGTTACAAAGAGCCGGATCATACTCCTCGGGATCGTAAGGCCTATCATCGTCATCGTCATCATCAGCAGCAGCATTTAATATCACTGCATCGTCGTCTTTGCAAGTCTGCTGACAAATCTGAACCTTATCTGTTAATGGGCTTATCTCTGTGTCGTCTAAGGGCTGTTTCTTTTGCCCAAATAACGTGTTAAGGATGGTCTGAAGCGGGTTGGCGTCGGAGGAGTCTTTGGATGGGCCCGCACTGACAGATGGGGTGGGATTTGACGTGCCAGGGAGAGAAGATGGGGCACGTAGAGAGCTGGCAGAGCACGATGGGTCTGCTAACCCAACCGGAGGTAAAGATGCAGAAGGATTTGAGTCGAGGAGGGTATCAGCGTCACAAGTCTTAATGTTATGCTGTCCAAGATCATTTAGTGAGGTAGGATCGCTGGTTTCCTTGCCATCCGAACAAGTCAAGGACCTAGAATTCTTTTCGGCAACATCTTGTGGCAATCCATCGGGACGCTTCGTTTTTTGACAGACCGCTAACCCTATTAGGAGATTAGGGTGATCCTCCTCAAGCCCTAAGCAAAGTCATAACACATCAAAGGTTAAACTCATTACAGTGTGATGTCCGAGTATGATGAGAGTACGCAATCTGTGTGTGATGTACCTGGCCCCTCCATGGGAAGCAGCACCGCAGGCATGGACTGTTTTGAACACAGCGGAATGAGGTAAAGATCTTTGATGCGTTTACATATATTAGAAACAACCCCGAATCTCCGACGACTGTTGAAATATGAAAACAGAGAGACGTACGCAACCTCTTCTTCATCAGATGCTGGATGGAACCGGATTAATGACAGCTCCTGCATTCAAGAAAACGGTGCAAATAGATCTTATTAAGGGCATTTACCTATGTGATGTGCATTTAACATATCAGAATTATCAATAATAAAAATTCACGGTCTTACCTTTGCCTCTGACGTCTTTATCAAATCAACATATTCCCACACAGTCTGAGGTAATATCCTACCTCCAACGTGTATAGTGTCTGGTAAGTCCTGAACAGAGAAAATGCACATATTTAACATACAGCACAGTACTTGAGAAAATCATTAATAAGCATATACATATACAAAATCATTTTTACTTGAGCTCAAAAGGCTAACCTCTTTTAGAAATTCAGGAGAGCCAGAAATCAAGTATCCCTTTGTGACGAATTTGGCCACAGTTGGCATGTTAAGAAACCCTTTCCATAAAATGTTCTGCTTAGATAAAAACTGTTTTGTTCCTTTATCACAATCTGCCCGCCTTGAAAAAGAGAGAGACACCATATTGGAATGAATAAAACAACCGTAACATACAAGTTAATAATTAACACCACAATTACTTGTATTAGCAATGGTTGAAATGACATGCAAAAATGGCACGCACCTTGCTGTCGAGCCATACGAAGGGTCCAGCGAAGCTGGCGAAGGCTTCATGAGGATAGATTTTGGCATGGGAGCGGGCAAGTGTACGGACACATGGGGCGGATGAGTCTCTTTCAGAGATTCCGTCACATTCTTTACTGGGTGCGGATGCTGGTGTGGCTTTGAGGCAGACTCCGGGCCGGCAGATGACGACGGAGCCTGCCGGAACTGTGCGGTACGGGGATCTCTTCTTGAGATGGACACAGTGGGAACTGAAGGTATCAACACAGGAGAGAAATCTGCTGAGGGTGTTTGTGAGTCTACGTCCTCCCCACTAGGAGAAGCAGGGGACTCAATTATATCAGAGTTCAGCGCTGGCGAATCCAACGCTTCCTCGATCACGTGAACAACCCATGGAGGTTTCTCCTTTTCTGTATCGTCTTTTGTCATCTTCATCTTGGGTTTCTTGGTTTCAGGATCACCATCAGTGGATAACTGGCCTGCAGGTGATGAGAAATTCATATTTAACAGTGTACTGTACACAAAATATACTCGCATAACTGTTTAGCTACTTTCACAATTTCTTAGTTGTTATTTTCGAGCATCTCTGAGAAATGGAGTTAGGTCAACATGCAAGTTATGGGAGAACGCTGCAGGGATTATTTGTTGAGTCTGGTTTGCAAATATCTATTGTACTAGAGATCGTTATTGCTTCGGATACTGACTGGTCATAACAGTGGCCCAGTCATTTTAAAATGTGTCAATTATTTACATTCATTTTAATATGTATATCAAGTGGTTTTAAAATATAGTAACTGCTGAAAGACATGCAACACCTGAACGTTGTATATCTGGTGAAGACATGAATACTCAGAGACAAGTAATATTACCTCTACATAATATATATATATATATATTATTAGTGTTTGTCCCAACCCTCCTTAACTGTGATTGGTTAGCTGACCAAAAAGTGAAAGTGATGAGCGCTGCGTTTTACCCAAAGTTGAACATTCCAGGGTCCCCACTCTTTCACGAACACCAGATTCGAGGACTTTCAAGGACTTTTTAAAAGCACCACTTATTTTATATCAAGCACCTATCCATTTCACACGCCAGCATATGTAGCGTCATGAAAGACCTATTACTTACTCGTACTTACCATTTCACTTACACTTAACATTTACATTAAAAATTTCAGAGTAACAAGGTTTTGAATGTGTAGGTTTCATAAATCTAGACCATTTTGAGCAGTCGTGTTCAAAGGAACTCTGAATTTCTCAAATACTGATAATGTATAATCTTGCATCATGCTGTTTTTTGCTGTAATTCTTGTAAAAGATTTAAATTTGAAAGAATTTCTCAATTTTTAAATTAATAAAGAAAATGGTTAAACAGGGCTCTACACTTACTTTTCTTTTTAGGAGCACTTGTGCTCCTAATTCTAAAACAAATTAGGAGCAGTCAAAAATTTCAGGAGCATCTTCTAATCAATAATCAAATTCTGATCAAATATTAGCCTTCCCATTACAAGACGATATTTGACTCCTTAAAGTGATTTACAGGAAATCTTTGTAATGGCACTTTATTAAAAGTATGTCATCTTTTGTCAAATTCAAAAAAATGTATAAGCTTTTTTTTTTTTTTTACATTTCTAATAAGAACAAGTAGAATAAGAATAAGTTACCAATCAAATGAAATCAGTATTTAAAAAAAATAAATAAATAAATATTGTACTACAGTGGTGGCACAGAACACCACAAAAGTGTCTTGTAGGTGTATTTTCAAATGGTTTAATGAGGCTCAGTGGTCACATGAGTGCAATGAAATTCATAACTTCATGTTGAGGTTAATGTTTTAATGTTTTAAATATAAATTATTGAATACAGAAATACTAAATGATTTAAATAACAGAAAAGATACTTTAAAATGAAAGTAAAATTGCAGTAGGTGGCAGCGAGTCACTGATTTTATCACTGAATCGTTTACTGAATTGATTCGTTCGAACGGCTGATTCATTCAGGAATGAAGCAAGTGACTGTCTTTATGAATGGGAAACTGAATCAGATTCGTTTTAGAAACGTCCATTCATGCATAAACGAAACAATGCTGTGTTTGAATGGAGATGCGCAGCAGCTCAGCTGTTACTTTGTTTGAAACAATTTTCTTTAACGAAAGAGCAAAATCAGGCAATAGTGTTTAAACAATGCAAGTCACCAAAAAGAACCAAAAATTGTGCATGTAAACGTAGTTGTGTTCAAGGAATCAACATATGTCTGATACATTACCGCTGCAAAATCACGCTGTAAGTACGTTAGAAACCTTTGAAGCTCCCGTCAGCACAAGCACAAATAGGCTGATAGGGTCATTTGCACTGATGCTCTTTAACCTTTTTTCATCGTCGCACGCAGTAGTTTTCATTCACAAATGCACTGCTTCTCCACAGGTTCATGCAGGGCTGCGCAATGTGCGCATCAGCTCGCGTGCTAAGATTTTTTTCTCGCGCTACCCCATGTCCACCCCAATCATTAACGCCGTTTCATTTAGTCTTTGACTGCGCATATAGGAACATTTTTGAAATAGCACCATTCTATTTCAATTTATTTCAAGCACTTTCAGGGACAAATATTTGTTTTCAAGTACTTTCCAGGCCTTGAATCCATGCGTCTGATATTCGAGTACTTTCAAGAAGCGTGGGAACCCTGACATTCTTCAACTCTCGGCAGAGCGCTCCCATTGAAAACAACTGAAAAAAATATGCTAGCCACTGAGGAAAAAAAAAAAAAAAAAAAAAAAACAAAACACTTTGGTGGACACACAGCCTAATGCTTGAAGGCATGAATTTCCAAGTAAACAAGCAGTGCATGAGAAGTTTGTTTGTTTGTTTTTTTTCCAATGTGTTTTAGAAGGTCATACCTGTACATATCCTGCAATTAAGGTCAAATAGATGGCGTTTATGTTCTGCTGTAGTGTCTTTCAGCATGCTGCTGACCACGTCTGGAGCAACTGAGCTTATTTCCTTCTCCTGAGTCTGCTTCAGAGATGATTTCTCCTCCTACAGACAGACAAAATGCTTGATCTTTCAGAGAGGAACAGGAATGCCACTTTGCTCTAGCCAGTACAGGGGAGAGAGGAAAAAAAAAAAAAAGCCCTAATATACAGATGTGTTCACACTTGTATTCCGGTGTGTTTGGTCCAGGCCAATATAGAAACGGACACGTTTGGTCCTGGTTCGTGGTGTCATTTTTAGCGCCAAATTTAAAGGCACCGAACAAAAGGCAAGATGATGAGGTCACAGTCTGACTAGACAGCATTTATGACGTATATTTTGTGAGTGAACTTACCAAACATTAAAAGCAATACTGTGTGCTGGGCTAAATGTGCTCATATCAGGGTTGCTGCAGGATTTTTAAGCTCAAATTTAAGACTTTTTAAGACCTTTTTTAAGACCTGCACAAATAAAATTAATACCATATGAGCAGGGTAGGGCAATGTCTATGGTTAAATATTAAACTGTAAAATGACTGTAAACTACTGTAAAAACTGATTTATAGTTCATATTTTTCACAAAAACAAGAAGTTTTATAAAATGATACACTGCACATTTCTTTAAAGTATCAATTTTTAAGAAAAAGATGAGAAATATTACTTAAAACATACAAATACATGTTAGTGTTTAGATTTTTATGATGAATTATCTTCTTAATGATCCACCAGTTTACATTTACAGCTCATGTTTGCAGGGTAAAAACATGGGTCACTTTTTGCTTTGGTCTGAACAAATACAACCCCAATACTATGCTCCTGCAATACCAGAGGCTGCAGTTCTAGGACCACATTTCTAGGACCCTATTTTTTTTGAGACAGTGCCATCTAGCAATTCTATTCCAACAAAGAAACATCAAACAGACGCAAAGACTAGATCCATGGAAGCTCTTCATTTGTTTATCTTTCCATCTTAATTTTAATGCCAAAGCTGGCATAAACTTGAGTGTTCGAGGGGGTGTCAGCAATCTCCATTTAGCCTATTTAGCTGTCCAAAACAGTTCATTGTGCTGCTGGATGTTGTAAATTAGTGTTTGTATTCAAATTATTTTAAATGTATTAAAGTACTACTAAACACACTAATTTGTACGGCAATTGTATTACTGTTTACTGCACTTTGTTAAGTGGGTCACACATCAGTCAAGAAGCGCTGCAGCTAATGAACTGAAATCTAGAATATATTGAAATAAATTAGGTTAAATATTTCAAGAGAGTTACCCCAGGGCTAAGTTTAGGGTTAGGAGTTGGTTGGGACTATAATTAGGTGTGTACATTTCAAGGTTATTTTCGTAAACGAAAACTAAAACTAACACGAAAATGATTGGTCAAAAAACATTTTCGTAAACTGAAATAAAATAAATATAACAAAATAAACGAAAAACTTAAACGAAACGAAACTAACAACAGATACTGAAAAACTAACTGGAACAAAATAACAATTATCCAAAATAAATAATCGTTTTCGTAATAATTAAGTTCTCATCCGGTGGCGGAAAAATGTATGAGCTGTGTGGCGGTTTAGGGAAATAGCCTACCTGTTAACGGCTGTTATCTGACGGACAGATGAAAACAGTTTAAAACAGAGTCCTGCACGGGTGATGTTTGGTAAACACGCACCAACAGTAGGCTGCTTAACAGAACACCCGACCCGTTATCCGAAAGCAGCACACTCTGTACCCGACTCGGCCCGTTTCACATAGCCTATGCAGCGACCTGAACCGCCGACACCGCATTAAATCTGCAGCATCAGTAAGGCAAAATTATTTATTTTCTCATGTAACACAAGCGATTAAACCAAAAATTGGCATTCTACGTTAGTTCACTGTAGAAAAATAGACAAGTAGCGCAGCAGAAAAAGATGAGAATGCGCATCCATTCTGTAAACAATAAAACTTTTGCCTACATCTTGTGAACAATCTGTTTTGAACAACACCCTTATAATTCTTAATAAACGAAAAGAACATTTAAATATGCCTTATTGCCTAAATGCGATCGTCTCTGCAGTGTATACGTTCTAAAATGTATAAAATAAAGTTATATGCTACAGAAAGAGAGCAACGAGCGCTCCCTAATAAGCTGTCATTCACTTCAGCTGCAGCATTAAATATTATAACACACATTTACTGCTTTTAATTATGATTATGTAAGTGCAACTTGTGAAGATTTATGGAGTAAAAATGCTTGACTGCTTGTATACTTTTACCACCTAATCAAGCTAAGCATGCATTAATTTGCGTCATAAGGTTAAATTAAGTCGTTGGTCTGCGCTCTGGAAGTGATTTTTTTTTTTGTTAAACTAAAACTGAAACGGAAACTAAACTATATTAAAACGAAATAGAAATGCGCTCAAAAAATAAAAACTAAACTAAAACTAACCATATTAATGAAACTAATAAAAACGAAACTAAATTTTATTGCAAATTTCAAAACGATATTAAAATAAAACGAATTTAAAAAAGCAAAACTATAATAACCTTGGCACATTTAAACAACTACATACAGTATTTTCTTAAAAATAAAAAAATTAAATATAATAAAAAAAAAACTACAGGGTCCTAGAAATGCGGTCCTGAAACTACAGCCTCCTGTACTGTAAGAATACCCTACTCAAAGCAACAGGCTTATTAAAAATGCACATTCAACCTCTGCCAGCAGATGGCGCATTCGGAACTGCAGACATGCGTACACAAAGCAGCTCAGCACCGGACTTTGAACGTGCAGCGCTCATGTTTACTTAACGAAATCATAGCCTTTTGAAGTTTAATCGTCACGCTAAGCTGTATCGCAATTCTGGTCTTCCCGTGCCTAAAATTTAAGACCTCTTACTCATAATTAAGACTTTCTTGTACAATTTAAGACTTTTTATGACCTTAAATTTGATAAAACTAAATTTAAGACTTTTTAAGGACCCGCGGGAACCCTGTCATATGTATGTACAAACGGTGGTATTTTTCCCAGCTGAGAACTTACAAAAAGTTTATCAAATGTGAAAAGGTGTTTAAGCAGCATCAGGCATTCAGTTCCACACACAAATGAAATTCTGCTGCAGGGAGACGCCAATTCCAACCAGTGTACTAAATTGCAACAAGTTCATATTGCTCGTCTCAGCTCCTGTGACAAGAAGGGAATGATTTTGGTTCAGGTTGATAGATCAGAGTTTGTTTGGAAGTGGACCAAGACCCAACTTTTTAAAGGGGACTCGGCCCACTTGTTTGGTGCACACCGAGGTCTGGACAGCAGCGTTCACGCTCACGCTAATTGAACCTAACCTGCCAAGTGTGAACACACCCTAAGATTGCGCTGTTGAGGATGATCTGCAAAGTTCTTGTTAACGTTGTCTAAAATTCAGTTAAAGAGAAGCAGATGAATGATAAAGGTTACGATTCCTTTGTTATGATCACATTTGTAAGAAACTAGGCATCAGCTCACTGAAGGACCGGTAGCTGGAATCACTTTCTCAGGAGGAGTAGCTGGTTCTTCTACATCCTCAGAAAAATGTGACGATTCCTTCTTTAAAGACATCTGAAGCAGAGGTTCAGCAGCGGATTCCTGTCAAAAAAAACAAAAAAAAAACAAAAAAAAAAAGAAGAAAGGAAGTCAATTGGTATACATCAACTTCACATGAACGTCTTTGTGTTGTACACGGTGCTTTACCTCAACGAACATTGTGTCCTGCTGACTCAACTGAATGAGCTTCAATGAAGGTACGTTTCCCTTCAAAACCTGATGACACACTTCCTGAAAACATAAGAATGAATTCATGATTCACATTATAAAAACATTTTACAAATGTACTTTTTTTTTTACAAAAAAGTAAATTTACAAAAAATGACCTTGTTTTTGGGATCTTTCAAGGCGAGGATGAGGTAATGGTATTTGTTCTTATACTCCTCGTCTGTTGTGTAACACATATTGAACATTTCTTTCTCCATGTCCACAGCCAACTTTTCAACTTCACTCTCAGAAATGTTCAAATCATCACCCTGATTGAACCTGATGACAAGATCGCAAAAAGACAGCTGTAAGCAGCAGCACACAAATGGTAAAATATGGACTGAATATAGAGTGCAAAGTGGTCTACAAAACCATAAGCATTAATTACTTATAATGCAATAAAATTGATTTTGCCACCACATTGATATACTATGACACTACGATACACATTTATTGAGGATTGAAGCTAAACTCTGCAGGATAGTAGCCCTCCGCGAGCTTTTTTATTTTTATTTTATTTTAAATTCTAAACTATTGACACTGAGTCTGGCCGAACATTAGGTATCACTCAACTCTGTATGCCTCATGAAATTGAAAAAGAAAAAAAAAAAAAAAAAGATCAGTCTTATGATATTAGGACAAACTAATAAGAAGCAAAAAAAAAAAAAAAAGGTTTCATTTCTTGGCCAGCATGTGGCACTATGCTAAAACCGCACCGATTCATTCACAAAAGAGCCGTCAAGATACGACCTTTAGTTCTGATTTGTGTGCTCGCTATTTAATTTGTTGCGGCTTCACACAAGAATGCTTTGGTCTTTCAGAAAATGTTCTGACTTTTTGGCAACATGATCTATCCATGATGATTTGAGCCAGATTTAGTGAAGACCTAATGAACAAAACGACTGAACAGGCATTAACTCTGGAGCTCATCTGCTCTATGTATGATTCTACAGACTCTAAAAGAAGAAAAAGATTGCGATACGATGATGATGACGGCATTGCGTATTCGCACCTGGATCGATAATTAACATTTGTTATAAAATGAAAATGAAGAGATGACCTGCCAAGGTTTCCTTCTCTGACCTTCTAAACAGAATTTTACTTAGTGAGCGGCGAATGTTCTGTCGTATCAGGAGGGGACTGGTGCGAGGGGCCGCAGAGGGCTCATCCGCGGCGGGTCTGCCGGTAAGAACTTCTGGGGGTTTGCTGGACTCAACAGGTGCCTTGGATTCAGAGGGCTTTTTAGAGCAAGGTAAAGGGCTTTTACTGAGAGCCCCTTTCAGAAGCTCCAGTCGTGGAGAGCCTGGCATGGTTTTCTTTGCTCTTCCTGGAGTGGATTTCTTAGTTAGTGGGGCTGCAGGAGTTTTTTCAGAAGAGGGAATGTCCGGCAGGCTCTGAGGTGTGGTGGTATTGCACTCAACTTCATCTTTGTCCTCAACGGCTGGAAAAAAAAAAAAAAAAAAAAAAAAAAAAAAACATTTGTTAAATTCATTAGTGAAAAGATAATGTTTTTTGCCTTCATTTGATAAGCAGAAAAAAGGAAACATTTCAAAAGGCTATTTTATGAATGAATGGAACTTGTGCTTTTATGGATTCAAATAATTAGACATGCTAAAACACAGAATTTGGTAACAATAAAACATAAGGTGGAAAACAACAACAACAACAACATCTTATTGGTCCCTAAACATGTCATTTTTGTTTAACTTTTAATGAATTGATGTTAACCTCTTTAAGTTTCATGCTTTTAATTAATTAGACATAATTAATACAATTGAACTAAACTAAACTAAGTTGAAGAATATTTCTTTTTACTTTCACTTAAGTTCTCATAGGCCACATTTCCAGTGTTTTCAACCAGTTGAATATGACTAAAATAAGCATCATGTGATTATTGATTGTAATCTTGAGAATGTGATATGAAACAGAAATATTAAAAAGAAAAAAAAAGAAAACTTCTATACATTTTATTACTGTAAAATTACAATATTAAGATGTATGTCTTAATTGATTAACTTCTTTTATTTTTTTAAGCGACGCTCAGCTCTGTATTCATGCAGCCCAAGATATGAATGTATCGGACCTGCTCGATTCACTGTAAATGAACTAAACTGGTGAGTGTAGATCTATTAAATTAAATCACAGCCAGCATGATTCGTGACATCACGGGTTACTATGGACTGTGAAAACGACTCTGAAACGCCTCTTTGTACATTAACCAGCTGTTACATTATACATTGTTGTTACATGTGAATAAACTTCATTATGATCAAATAAGTGATTTCAAGGGCGGGGATTACGCTAACTGTGAAAGGGCACACACATGCACACTTTTTATGAAAGACTGAAATATATTAACATATTTAACAGAAGTTTCGGGAAGGTAAGGTTTTTTTTGTTGTTGTTGTAGTTAACGTGTGAATTACGAATGAAGGCCCATTTTGTTTGCAGCTAGCCCAGGTTCAATACATACCTCGATTTTTTTTTTTAACCACAGTAATCTGTTTGGTTCTGATGGCTCGGCAAAGAGCATTTTTTGTGATTTGCAATTTAAAATGATATAAAAAAAAAAAAAAAGAAAAAAATCAAATAAAAAAAAAAAACAAACTCTTCACACTTAAATGAAAACTTCAGTACACTGTAGAAAAACATGGATTTCATATGTCTACTGCAAATTTCTTATTTCGAGAAGTATTACTTTTATGAATTGGCCATTATTTAGTGTTATAAACACATGTAATGTCTGTTTGTAGTTTGAAGACATGCAACAGGAATGAGCGCAATTGGCATCTGAAGGCGAGGAGTCACAAGTTGATTAGTTGATTAGTTGATTTGTCCATGGTTTAATACGCCTCCGGTCAGAGATTTTTAGAAGGATGCCGAGGATTTTTAGATCGAGCAGGATCTGCGATCACTGGCCCAGTTCATTTGCTGGCTTCCATGGCTGCAGTACACGGTTCTCCTACGCCAACTCGGCAACCCGGGGTGCCGAACTTCTAATGGCTAGACCGGCAGGGGGCGGAGTCACACGGACCAAAACAAAGAGAGACATTTCGGCACGGAACGAACATTTAAAAGTAGAACGACTGGCTGTAGCATTGTTTTTCAGAAAAAAAACATGTATGTGAACTCGGCGTGTTTCCTGAATATTCGCAATGACAAACTAAGCAACTGACGGAGAAAAGCCTTGGTTAGACTGGTGACCGAGAAGCTGATGGTCACTCTAGTGGAGCTCCATGATCATATATGCAGATGGGAGAAACTTACAAAAGGACAAACATCATAGCGACACTCCACCAATCCGGCCTTTATGGCGGTGTGGCCAAACTCAATCCTCTCCTCAGTGAAAAGCACCTAAAGAACTCTCAGGACTGTGAGAGACAAGATGAACCTCAATTCCAAGCACCATGTTTGAAGGAAACCAGCTCTGCTCATCACCTGCACAGTAGCATCACAAAAGTAAAGTGTGCCGGTAGCGAGGCTGTTTTTCAGCAGCAGGGACCGAGGGACTCGTCAGAATAGAAGAGCAGCTCAACACAGCAAAAACAAAACTGTTTTGTGCTTCGTCATTATGGTGTATGGAGTGTAGAATGATCATTTAAAGCAGTTTAACATATGAATACTCTCGCAGGGCACTGAATATAAGAATCTTACATGCATGTTCTCTCTTACACACGTCTTTGGTTATACAATTTTTGGGGTCCTAATATCCCTACAAAGATAGTAAAAACTGAAATCTACTACTTTGTGGGGTCCAAATAAAGGATCCCACAAAGACAACACCTTCTAAATGATAAAGAATGTTCTATAGAATGCGAAAAATCGTAACACTAAACTATAGTATAACCTACCCATCACAGAAACTAAATTGAATTTAAACATTTTTATAGAGAGAGAGAGCGCGCATTTACAAGTACACCAACTTGCTTATTGAAAAAAAAATTATAATAAAAAAAAAAAATTATATATAACCTATTGCATTTTTTTTTTATAAATCTGTAAAAGTTTTAGATTTATACACACACTAATAACCCAGCAAGCAAGAAAACCAATTTTATTTTATTAATCTGTTTATTTCCCACTTATGATGATGCGTAATCACCTGTGCATTTGACTCTGTGCGTACTGCATTTGTTATGCGAGTTGTGATGTTAAAGGGACAGTTCAACCAGAAATGATAACGGTCATCACATACTCGCCCTCAAGTACTTCCAAACCTGCATGAATTTTTTTCTTCTGCTGAACACAAAAGAAGATATTTTGAAGAACGTGTCTGGGTCAACAGCTAGGGACCACAAACCACAATGGTTGCCCATATTCTTCTGAATCGTTTCTGGGCGAACTATTCCTTTTAAAGCCTTAAAACCCACACAGTATTACAAATGTTAGCAGAAACCTTTCACAGACTCATTCTCCTCATGTTTGCAGGTTGACTGTACCTCCGTTGGCTCAACAAGATTTAATTATAATTTCCTGAGTCAAGAAAGAGTCAGTGAGCACATTATATTTTCTCAGTTAACGAAACAGTTAACATTACCACGTGTGTTGTCAGCTTAACCATACTTCGTTTTAGAATGTCCATGCAAATGCGCTTACAGAGAGCGATGACGTGTCTGTGAGGAGAGTACGTGATACCTCTACTGGGTTTGTAATCTGGAGCAGGAGTTGATGATATGGCTGACCGCACAGGCTCGACAACTGCAGCTGAACACGATGACTCTTCGTCCACTTCTTGCTTGCTCACATGCTCTTCCAGAGCAGGCGTCTTACTGATCTTCACCTTGAAAAGCTTTGCAAGAAATGATCGTTTCTCACCCTGAAATGTAAAGGCATGAGAGTGAACCGAGTATACTGACAAACACTGAATTAATGCAAAATGTGATTCGATTCCACAACGCTGTTTATTTTTTACATTCAAATGTATGATATTTTTTTAAAACTGACACTCATCAACTGTTCTCTCACTGATGACTGTAAGTTAGCTCAATTTAGCTTCGGTCACGCCCCGTGACTGTGTGCATGACAGTTTATGGTTCATTCTGCATTTGCTGCTCTTAGCGTTCGGAAAAAGTACATTATTGCTATAGAAGTTAGAGATTTTCGAATTGGTAAACAACAACTACAATATTCTCACACACACACACACACATACACAGAGGCACTGAGTAGTCTTTAAATCTGCCATTCAAATCTGAATTTAGAATTTTTATGCAAAAAACAAAAAAAAACCTTAATATATTCCCCATCATGTCCATCTATGGATTTTTTTTTTTTTTTTTACCTTCATGCATTTTTTCACCAGTTCTGTCAAAAGGGGGTGCTACACAACCCCCCCACATCCATTTCTTAGGGTTTGTTCAGCCAAACAGCCGACAGAACAGATGCATGTCTGATACACGCTCTCAAAGACACAAACCCCTCATCACTTTCCGTGTGGATGGGGCTCTTAAAAGGATAGTTTACCAAACACCGTCATTTACTCACCCTCAAATCATTTCTCAAATTTTTGGGTAACTATCTAAAAATAGATTCAAAAAATGTACAAAAATACACAAGCGCTTAGTTGCTGTTTTTTTTTTTTGTTTTTTTCTTCATACTGTATGTCAATCTTGCACTATGCACACCTATGTGTACCTGGACTGAATAAAAAGTATTTCAAAAACAACATTCCACAAAGTTTTCCCCTGTCAAGTGTGTGTATACACACATATATACATATACACACACACATCCATTTTACATCCATATACATCCATTCACAGAGGCCAGAGACACTGAAGATCAACGCAAAGAGAAAAGAATACTGCAGCAGGCAGAGCAAGATCACGGTTCAAAATGCGCGAAATATTGGAAATATTATCCTAAATATTGAAGTGGTTTATACGAATGCATCTCTGAGGGGAACTGACTGTTTTAAGAAAAGTTTACATGGTGTTTTCTTTTCATTTGCCCATGTATGATGCATTTAAACTAGCGCTAGCTAGTACACAGCAGTAACCAAACAAACGTAACATCACTGTAATTCCATAAGCGCCACCTGCTGGCAGAGACTGAGTTTGCGTTCTTTCAGTCTGTCTGCCATTTTTCTCCAAAGCATCTTTTCATTTGTAATAAAATACTAATAATAATAAAATCATTTTTTAACAAACAAATAATGTTTGAACTTTAGTTAGGCTAGTGGGTTTAGGTGCGGTATCGAAATTGGAATCGAGAATTGTACAATTTAATTATAATTTTTTTGTTAGTGTTATATCACATTGTGAGTGTATATTAACACTCTTTGTTGTTTTCTTGTGGCATCTGATAGAACGTTTGGACATGGAAGTGGTGATGCATGATGTCAGACTTAACAAGCAAATATATAAATAAACACACACATACATATTATATATATATATATATATATATATATAAAAAAACACTCATTAAGTAAAAATTACAACCAAAATTAACTGAAAAATTACAACTAACAGTCTTGATAACACAACTAAATAAATTACGTGAAATTAAAAACCACAAAATTTAAATATAAAATATATAGAAGATTAAAAATGTGTTTGGTCACTGAGGTATTTATACTGGAACAGAAATTTTGCTTCTGCCTGGTCTGCAAGTTTTAAACACTCAGGGAGCGCTGCATGAAAGGCTCAATTTTCAAACTGCTCGAAAGGTCCGGTGCGGACTAGTCCACTAAGAACGCCGAAGTTGAATATGAACAATTCTTTTACCTGCCATAAACACTCATTAAAACATAAAAAACCCCGAAAAAAATCAACATTAAATGTCTGTCATTTTGACTCTTTTGGACTAGCTCTAAAATGACATTTTGAAACCAGCAACAGAGGCTTGAGAGAAAAAGTGTGACAACTTAGTTCTAAGAACATTTTAGCCAATGTCCTAAAACTCTTTGCAAAACAGCCACATTACCACCTCGGGTGTGCATTATTTTCAATAAATCAGCAGCACATCGAAAATTATTCCTTACTTATTCTTCTGCCGCTGCTTCCGAGTAAATGGCGCACCAGAGTGAACTGCTGGGCTAATACAGTCTCATGAACGAGCAGTCAGGATTTTTGCAAAATCATTCACATTTTAGTTTGTTTTTTTTTTTTTTACCAAAGTCTACTGTCCCCCCTTTAGAACATGTGGCAAAATATAGCACAAGTCGGACCGGGCGACGTCCAGATGAAGTAGGGATGAAGTTCAGGCAAAGTCTGAAACTTAGCTCATTTTTCAATCAGCACCTTGTCTCCTAATTTGATGCTAATGCATGGCTTCACGGTCAAACACTCAAGCTGATAAAAGTCTTTTATTCAATACAGTTTTGGGTATCACTTTTGTTAATTGATTTTGGGTGTCACACAAAACTCTGCTAACAGTTTCGGATCCCAGACAAAACAGATGATGCCTGACAAGATGATCTAATCTAAAAATGTCAGCTGAGCAGGACTGGGGCACAACTGAAAACAACACTTTCTTCAAAACTCCGCATGGAAGCGATTAACCGATTCCCCTTCCCTATCCCCTTCATTTTTTTGACAAAGTAATCATCAGTGTTATGACTTCTACCACACGTCGGAGCTGCACTCAAATGATATTTACCTTGAGAGACGGTTCAGCGGGTGGAGCAGCAGATTTTGTCTCAATTTTGGGTTCAGAGAGAGACTTCATGGCTACCGCCGCGTGCCGCACAATACACTGGTGACCGCAGTACACCGACTCCGGCAGAGAGTCATTACTGCAGCCTGGACCGATGCATTTAGGTAAAGCTGCCTTCTCTGCGTCCATCTCTTCCTCCACCGGCTGCTCAATCCCCACCTGATTAGGGACACAACACACAGATTAGATAAAGTAATAGCATGAACATCCAGGCACAATTTAGACTCTGGAGACTCTAAAGAGACTTTAGAACTAGGAGTGGGCTATCTGATTTTGTATAATCATCATCATCATCATCATCTTATATCTGGTAGATGTTCAAAGCGTAATTTTTAAATGCACTGTAGAGAACGCTGCCTTTTACGTCCTGTAAAAGTGTTCAATTTACATCTTTATGTAAATAAATTTATACAGCTTTCAGATGGCAGGATTTTAATTTTTGATTAACAAACAAGTCAGAGCGATGAAAGAACAGACGAATTAGCTAAAAGTGGGATGTGCTTGATATTAAAAGGAGTTAATAATAAAACCAAAAAGCCACAAAAGAAAAACAACAACAACAACAAAAATCCATACCCCCCCATCTGCTCTACAACTGGGCTAAAATACTTCGTTTCTTGGACTAAGTTAAGACCACAATGCTCAGACTTTGTCAACTTAAACTTGACCTAAAACAGAATAAGGTTGACAAAATATGACGACAGGTAACTAGGACGTTTGACACAAGACATTCAATGGCAAAATAAGCGAAAAAATGAACACTCCTTAGCGTGGGATAACCAACGATTTGCCGTGCGTTAAAGGATTTTACGGAGCAAAGAACCACTCGACGGAAAGCGCTGAGCAGAGAGAGATGACAGTTGTGTGCGCGTCTCTCTCTACAAACAATTAATTACTTCAAAAACATTGATTTTACCACCTCGTTGCTGAAGAACATAACGAAGCAATCTAGTATCTAGGCTATTTTAATAATAAAAATTGCAGAGAAGTGTTGACAATAAGTTTGTGTGTGTGTGCAGAGCAAACTGCGATCTCTGACCTCTCGCACTCTCACTCTCTGTGTGTGTGTGTGTGTGTGCGCGCATCAATTAAAGCGGCACATTAACATAAAGCGGTGATTAAACTGACTTGGCCTACCTGTGCATTAAACAGTTTTACGGCATACCTACCAGCCAATCACAATCCAGTATTCAGACAGACCATGGAATAAATACATACATGTAATACAGTGCAGTAGACCGTAAATGCAGTAGACCATAATAGACACAAATGTCAGCAGGTAATGCTGAAACTGTTGAATCAGATATTTTATCATCATTTTTTCAACTGCTAATCTCCATCAGATGTACAGAGTGGCACCATTTCCTGCCTGTATTCTTTCTTTTCTCTGAGACACAAAAGATGATCATTTGTTCGTCCACATAGTGAAAGGCTTTGAAATATGTTCTTTTGTTTTCAACTAAAAAGTCAGACGGATTTGGAGCGACATGAGGGTGAGTAAGCTGATCATTTTCATTTCTGTGTGAACTATCCCTTTAAATCTTGCCAAACAACATCAGCTCGATCACGGTGAGAACTGAACTTGCTGTTATCAGAAATGCACTTTCCTTACATGTTTTTGATGGAGAACAGTACAGGTTTCTTTTGAAGAAGTGGCTTATATTTTTCAAGAGCCTTGCATTACTACTATAATACAGAAATACTCTACAGTGGGTCTGGAGAATACACCTGCGCTTCATATTCTAATATACTTAATGACTCAAAAGCAGATTACAATTAGAAAAAAAAGAAAATTACCACAGAAGTTGAGTCGATTTCATGTTTTTCACCGAGACCGTTCGCCGTCCTGTTCTTGTTTGTGACGTCCCGGTCGTCAGAGAGATGAGCACAAGCCTCTGTGATGCCCACACAGTCGACGTGATGCCTCTTTTGGCAGGACTCACAGCAGATCATCAACCTAACAGATGGAGCCGTTAGTTTGGACAGAGGCTGAAAAATCTGACCGATATGAATATACACTACCATTTCAATCAATTCACAAAGAAGCTTAATAAATAAAGATACCAGATTTAAAGGGTTAGTTCACCCAAAAATGAAAATTGTGTCATTAATTACTCGCCCTCATGTCGTTCCAAACCTGTAATTAGATTAGTTTAGATGAAATCCGAGAGCTTTCCGACCCTGCGTAGACAGCAACTCGAATGAAACGTTTTATGGCCCGGAAAGACAACAGCGGCTTGACTGTCACGTTGTGAAGCTACTTTTTGTGCGTAAAGATAACGCGGGAGCCGGCGTTACGCCGTAGAAACAGGATGCACTGCGCTTTGTTTACAAGCAGAAAAAGACGCACGCTGTACATAAAACAGACTTTGAAAACATGTCTGAATATTTCAACAGAGATGATAACTTTACACTTTTTGCCCAGCCTTTCTAATTTGAACCTGAATAAACAGACAATGAGCTAAGAGAGACGGACGCTCTACGTCAGAGCGACGGTTTCTGTGTCAGCAGCATCACATACATGCGTCGCGGTACTCTCGTGAACGTGCTGCGAAGACTGACATGCAAGAGAAGAAATTGTTGAATAAAGTCTGTTTTTTGTGTGTGTGTGTGTGTGTGTGTGTGTGTGTGTGTTATTTGTGCACAAAAAGTATTCTCGTAGCTTCATAACATTACAGTTGAACCACTGATGTCACATGGACAAATTTACCGATACATTTTGTTACAATTTTACTACATTTTTGGGCCATAAAATGTTTCAGCTGGATTGCTGTCTATGCAGGGTCAGAAATCATCAAAAATATCTTAATTTGTGTTCCGAAGATGAACCAAGGTCTTACGGGTTTAGAATGAGAGCAAGTTATCAATGACAATTTTCATTTTTGGGTGAACTATCCCTTCATACACATATTGAAAAGAACAATTCACTCCAAAATCAAATAAGATTGAACAGACTAAAACAAAACTACTAGCACAATCTCAGTCAAACACACATTAAATAATAATAATGCAGGTTGCAAGGTGGAGTAAAAATTAAACTTCTAAATAAATAAATAATCGGTTCACTCTGAGCAGAATAAGTTAAAAACTTTTTTTTTTGTCCATGATGATAAGAAGAAGAAGAAGAAGAAGAAGAAAAAGAAGAAGAAGAAATATAGCTGCAAGCAGCAATTGCGGGGCCAAGCACAAAAGAGGCAGAATGAGGAGCTAAGCACGGCAAGGAGCAACAGACCGACTACAACGGGTAATTATACAATAATAATATAATTTAATGGCTTATCACTTTTGACCCATAGGTGGTGCTGTTTTCAAATTAATGTGATGTGTTCTGTGTGAGGTAAAAATGACACAAAGTTTGGTGTCATTATGTCAAAGCTTTGCAGAGATACAGCCTCAGATGTAGTTTGGCATCTTTCCAGCAAATTCGTTAATGCGCTGAACGAAAACCGTTTCGTATATCGAAACGAAATCCATAAATTTTTGCCAGCAAGGTCTGAAAATGATCCGAGTCAAATTTGGTGAAAATAGGACTAACGGTCTACAAGGAGTTTGAAAAAGTAGGTTTTCAACATTAATCAGAACGGCGGACAGGATGTTTGGCCAATTTTGGCATAATGGGTATCAATGTTCTCAGCTTGACCCAAGGAATCTATTGTGATCACTTTAATTACAATAGGCCAATGTAAGCAAATGTTATTAGCATTTTTGTAAATTTCTTTATATCTTTTGGCCACAAGGTGGCGCTGCCCCCAAACTTTTTGAGTACTGTCAGGGCATGGTGCCGAAGACACATACCGAGTTTCTTAATGATACATCCACATAGCATTTTGGACAAAATTCAATATGGCCGACATGGGAAAATTGGGTATGATTGGACTCGGCATGATGCACTGAATCTAAATAGACTGATTTTTGGCCAAACCATTCAGCATTATAAGCAAAAAATTATCCATTGTCTATATCTCCTGACCACTAGGTGGCACTGCGCTGAAACACTGCATATATCCTCAGGTCATGCTTGTTATTACACACACCAAGTTTGGTCTCAATACGTCAAACCGTTGTGGAGATACAGCCTCACAACCATTTTTGTGTACTTTTCGTAGAATTCATTTGCGCATTATTCGAAAGCGGTTCGACTAATAAACTTGAATTCCATAACTTTTTGCCAATTTTGGTGAAAATCAGACAAACCATCTAGGACGAGTTCAAAAAAGTAGGTTTTATGAACAAAAATGTATAGAAAAAAAACGAAACCTTACGATTTTTAAATTTTGGACTTCATTCGCCTCGGCATGAGCCAAGGATTCAGAGGGGAAAAAAAGTTATTAACATAAACATGAGTGAAACTTTGGACAAGTGGTTGCACTAGAGAGCTTGAGTTAGAGACTCCAATCTTGCTGTGGTTAATGTTGGGACTGTCCTCTATCAGTGTGCCAAATTACACAACTTTCCCGCAAACGGTTCTATGGGCTGCCACAGAAGAAGAAGAAGAAGAAGAAGAAGAAGAAGAAGGCCAACGGATACAATAGCACCTTCTTTGCTTGGCCCCTAATAATAATAATAATAATAATAATAATAATAATAATAATAATAATAATAATAATAATAATACAGTAAAAGCATTTTCTTCAGTCAAAAAAAATAAAATAAATTAAAAAAAAAAAAAGTAAAAATGTAATGTATTTTGGCCAAATGTATTAAAAGAAAAAACTTAATAAAAATGTTTGCTGCATGGTTTAAAAAATAGAAATTATAAAAATACTCATAAAAAGTTGCGTATGCTATACATCACATTTTATTATGTCATTCAGACATACTGTAGACTAAAACACCAGTAAATAAAGCAAAAAAAAAGAAAAAGAAAAAAAACATCATAAACACAGCTTTAGGCTATTTTAGTTCCCTTCTCTCCACAACAAATCCTCTACAGTTTTTAGGCTATACAAACGTCAAGCCAAAACGAGTTAATTTAAAGTGAAACTGAAGCCTTCCTCTCTCATTCGGCACAAATTAAATGTTTCCATATTTGCAATGTATCTGGACGCTAAAATATTTTTTATTAAATAAACTATTGCTTTGTACTTCACTTCCATTATTGACCTAAAACAACATCTTCACATACAAGTTAACAGCACAGCGAGTCAGTGATCATGCTGAACGGCACAGACTGCACTACAGACTTTTTAAACTGAACAGTGTAACTTTTTATATCAACCTTTAACTGTATTTTATTTTAATAATGAACAGGCTGTGATGTCAAGTCAGCAAAATACACACTACACTGAGTCACAACATACCAGACCTCAGCACAATTTTTTCTTTTGTTTTGTTAATCTGTAAATGATTTAAGTGAAATATTTAGTGTTATAGGCCTATATTCCTCTTTATTTATTTAGTTTCATTTGGTTTTCTCCGTGCACAGAAGCACTGCAGGTGCGTAATGTGACCTTTGTGTGAATCCATGTTCTACACTACCCTGCAATTAAAACTGCATATTACCTGCCATTCATTTTCACTTAAATGTAGGCCTAATTCTTAATGGTTAGTGACATTTCCTCAGAAGAATTGCTTCTGCCATTGCAACTTACCTATGATGAATTTACAGCTGAGCGTCGGCACTGCACTCACGCCGTACGAGTCAACGTCACATTTGCATAGGCCGTACCATTTGAATTTACGACTGGTTGATTGAAAAATTAAAATACCGATCGGAATGAAAAATAATGTCCATTTAAAAAAAAACAAAACAAAAAAAAATGCATTTCTGTTCCAAACTATTACATTTGATTTGATTTCTGTTTCTGGTTATGTTCCTGTCAAAATTTCATTCGCTTCTGTTTTTGTTTTTCGGACCGGTTCAGAGCCCCGGCATAAACACCCTCCCTCTCACGTGTTCTCCTCATTACCGCTTATGAGTCTCGGAAAATGTTGGAATGTAGAAATTGTATTTTGACTGTTCTCACCTGTCACTGTGTCCTTGCTGACATGTGCAACAGACAGCGTCACGATTCGGGTCTTCCTCGCTATTTTCAGAGAATTCCTCCTGTTCTTCATCCTGATGCTCGTCCTCTCCAAACTCATAGTCTTTCCTTGCTCTTTTAGCTCTTCTACCGCCAGCGGCTTTCTGAGCTCCTGCTGCAGCAACAGAATTCCCACCTGCCCCTCTGGCTGTGGAAGAACAAACCGTTCCTCCTTTTGATGTGACATCCGTGTCATCGAACACGTTCACTTCCTGTTTCATCAGTAATGTCATCCCTATGTCGATACCTTCTGTACTTTTCATACCAACGTTATCTTCATGTTTGAGCTCTTGTAGCCGTCGAGCCACAGCCCGCTTACGAATCTCTTGGAGATTGAGATCATCGCTGTCTTCGGCTCGATCCGACGCGACTCCTTCGCCGACGCTTTCCTCGCCCGATTTCAGCTCCGCGGCGACACGACGGCCCCTTTCTGCGTCCGCCCCAGCCTCATTTTCGCCGCTCGGCTTATCACCCGCGGGTGCGAGCGCAGGCACCGCGTGTCCTCGACCCCCTCGACCTCGTTTAGAGGCTACGGAGATCACAGGGCTCTCGTCAGCCCGTTTGCCTCGGCCACGACCTCTGCCTCGACCCCTGGGCGGGCGACCCCGGCGCCGCTGGGCCGGAGGGCTGCTGTCCACAGAGCCAACAGCGTCCATGAACTCCCGCCTAGCGATGGTGCTCCGGCGGAAGCCCCAGGTCTTGGCCGTCGCCGTAGCGCTGGAGCCTTCCACATCCATCTGACTCAAAGGAGTAAAGAAAATACCGCATTATCTTCACGGTTAACTTCCACTGCACACGACTCATTTCTAGAACAGCGACACATAAAATAATCTAAATTGAATCTCAATTTCAAATTGTATCATCATTAATTGCTGAATTTATAAAATGATCTAGCAGTTTTTGTTCCAGTCTTTAAACCCCATGTACAAGTTAAGTAACACTGTGAGGCCTCCTAACAGCATCATCCATCAAGCTGGATTGATAAGTTAGCTCTGTGGTCTTATTGTGGCTTTGTCTGTAAATGTCCACACACACACGACTTGACTCCCACTCTAACGGATAAAATTTATCAATATATTATAATTGTTTATTTATCTGCTTATTTTTTTATTGTTTCCTTGCAAGATTCATGTATCTTAAAAGACATAAACAGCAGTGACATACAGTACTAACAAAGAAAAAAAAAACAAACAAAAAAAAACTGACAAGCCACATCAACATACCAATCATTATTTTAAATTTTATAATAATCATTATTTTAGATTTTTCATATAAGAATTTAATTAAAAAAAAATATATATATATTATATATATATATATATATATATATATATATATATATATATATATATATATATATATATATATATATGCATGTATGTATTTTGAAGCAGGTCATTTCAAAAACATATTCTTTAAAGACAAAGGAATCTGAAAAAATTACACGTTGGTGGTTGGTCAATAAAAATAAATTAATAAGTCGGCAATGACCAATTGTGTGTGTATACAAACGAAGGCTTTATTAAAAAAAAAAAAAAAAAAAAAAAAAAAGAAAGAAAAAAAGACAGAAAAAAAAAGTTATTAACCATTCTTTTATTCTGTTTTTAATGGTTATCTCTTGGAAGGAGGCCACATGACAACAGAATGAAATTCTGAGTCCTTGTAGCATTCAAACACAAGGAGGAAACGAAATCTGACTAAAATAATGATTTAGTCGTTCTCAGCACCAATTAAAGTTTTATTTAGGACCACACGGGCTTGTATTTGCTGCACTGAACTTAAGTGGAAAATCAGTGGAATGTAATAAAACATAAAGCACTACATTGTTCTTGACAGCAAACGGCATAACATAATTAAGCAAATATTAAAAAAAGGGAGAGATAGAAAGAACTTGGTGAACCAAATTACAATACCCTTCGCTCAGTCACACTATGAACTCCTGTATAGCAATGGTTTACAATGAAACTCACCCTTCAACGCAAGCTCACTCCGCACAGCGTAATGTCTGCGTTTACATGCACGCTCTGATTTATGTTAGCAAATGTATTAATGATTATCAAAGTGTAGTGCACTCAAACAAACAAACGCGGAATGTTTCGTCCATTTTGTCCATGAGAGGGGCGTGACGCACTAGAGGAGGTGGTAGCAAAGCCGCCACGCGACGCATCTCCGGAAACGAATAGCGACACTGGTGGACTGGATGACAAACAGCATTTGTATGTCAACATGCAAAGCCCTACAAAACCTTATATCATTTGACAAACTGCAAAATAAAACAAGTCGAGAGAGCTCGAATTAGTAAGAACGAGAAAGGTGTAAAAAATATATAGCCTATGTTGTTACAAATCTACGAGGGAAGTCCACTGATTAGGGCCCGATGAAATTTTATTTATTTATTTAGTTTTATTTTTTCCTAAATTCCATTTTATTTTATTTTTTCCACACACACACACACACACACACATATATATATATATATATATATATATATATATATGTATATATATATATATATATATATATATATATATATATATATATATATATATATATATATTTTTTTTTTTTTTTTTTTTTTTTTTTTTTTTTTTTTTTTCCTGTTTTATTTTTCTCCAAATGATTTGTTTGGAATTAAATTTCATTAATCAAAAAGAAAGTCTAATTAATTAAAATAATAACAGCAAAAAGTTGAAGGTTTTTTTTTCTGTTTTATAATCACATCTGTTGTTTTACATTTTAACGGTTTATTAAAATTGTAATAAACAAGACTTTGAAACAATTTCAATTCAATTCAAATTTATTTGTATAGCGCTTTTCACGATACATACCGTTGCAAAGCAACTTTACAGCAAATTCAAGTTTTTACAATATATTTAGTAGAAGCTTACTAGTGGTGACTATGTCAAGTTGATGTACATATGGCAGAGATGTGTGGTAAAGATCAATTAATGACGTAATCAAACAGGCAAAGAACACCATAAATTAGTAGCAAAATTTGGTAGTGCTGTATGGTGTTTCAGGGTTGGCATCATCTGAAGTCCTCTGAGGGGTTGGCATCATCTCTTCTGGATCCAGACTGAAGCTTGTGAGTTCCTAGTTACCACGGGATGTCAAATCCCATGGCAGAAACAGAGAACAGACAGGAACATAATTAGCGTAGCTGCTGTTCAAAGCAAGCAAAGAAAGATTTGTTCAACTAGAGCTAAAAGATTAATAATGAGCATTTGATCAGATATCAGGAAAAGTTTATGAGATGCATTATTTGAATGTTTGGCCAAAAAGACAAGTCTTTAATCTATATTTAAACAGGGAGAATGTGTCTCAGAATCAGAATCAGAATCAGAATCAGAAAGAGCTTTATTGCCAAGTATGCTTGCGCATACAAGGAATTTGTTTCAGTGTTATTAGCTTCCAGTACACAGAGACAACAACGCACAGACAATAAAATTTGGGTATATTTGGGGCTCTGTAGCGCCGGCCGGATGGTAAGAGTTCAAAGAGGGGATGGCTTGGGTGCGAGGGGTCCAGAGTGATTTTCTGAGCTCTTTTCCTCACTCTGGATGTATATAGTTCCTGAAGGGTGGGCAGGGGAGCACCAATAATCCTCTCAGCAGTCCGGACCGTTCTCTGCAATCTTCTGATGTCTGATTTTGTAGCTGAGCCAAACCAGACAGTTATTGATGTGCACAGAACAGACTCGATGACGGCTGAGTAGAACTGTCTCAGCAACTCCTGTGGTAGGTTAAACTTCTTCAGCTGGCGAAGGAAGTACAACCTTTGTTGGGCCTTTTTAACAATGAAGTGGATGTGAGTGACCCACTTCAGGTCCTGGGAGATGAAACATCCCAGGAACTTGAATTTCTCCACTGTAGCCACAGTGCTGTCCATGATGGTGAGTGAGGAAAGTGCAGGGGGGTTTCTCCTGAAGTCCACTATCATCTCTACAGTTTTAAGCTTGTTCAGTCTGATCTCCGAACAATATCAGCAAGGCCAGAAGTCCAGAGTTTTGCGATCTTAGGGAGCATGATGGATTGTAGTGTGGTAGAAGACTAGTTAGGTACGCAGGAGCTAAACCGTTAAGGGCCTTATAGGTAAGAAGTAATATTTTGCAGCTGATGCGGAACCTAATAGGTAGCCAGTGCAGAGACTTAAAATTGGGGTAATATGATCATATTTTCTTGACCTGGTAAGGACTCTAGCAGCTGCATTTCGGACTATCTGTAGCTTGTTTATTGAAGATGCAGAACAAACACCTAGCAGTGCATTACAATAGTCCAGTCTAGAGGTCATGAATGTGTGAACTAGCTTTTCTGCGTCAGAAACAGGTAACATGTTTCATAGCTTGGCAATGTTTTTAAGATGGAAGAATGCTGTTTTTGTAACATGAGAAATATGATTTTCAAAAGACAAGTTGTGTCTAATATAACACCCAGACTTTTGACTGTAGTGGAAGTAACTGTACATCCGTCTAGTTGTAGACTGTAAGCCAAGAGATTCTGTGTACTGTTTTTTGGTCCAATAAGTAATATCTCTGTCTTATCTGAATTTAATAGGAGAAAATTATTGGTCATCCAATATTTTACATTTTTAACACACTCTGTTAACTACGAAAATTTAGAAGTTTCATCTGGTCTTGTTGAGATATATAGTTGAGTATCATCAGCATAACAATGGAAACTAATCCCGTGTTTTCTAATAATATTACCAAGGGGCAGCATGTATATTGAAAATAGCAGAGGACCTAGAACAGATCCTTGTGGCACTCCATACTTCACTGGTGATAACTGAGATGATTCCCCATTTAAATAAACAAAGTGGTAGCGATCGGACAGGTAGGATCTAAACCATCTTAAAGCCTGTCCTTGGATACCTGCATAATTTTGTAGTCAATCTGTTTTAATATGTCATGATCTATAGTCTGGAACGCAGCACTAAGATCAAGTAAAACTAGCAATGAGATGCAGCCTTGGTCTGACGCAAGAAGCAAGTCATTGGTGATTTTAACAAGTGCAGTTTCTGTGCTATTGGGGCCTGAAACCTGACTGAAATTCTTCATAGATATCATTTTTTTTGCAAGAATGAGCACAGTTGAGCAGATACAACTTTCTCTAAAATTTTAGACATAAACGGAAGATTAGAAATGGGTCTGTAATTTGCCAGTTCACTAGGGTCTAGTTGTGGTTTCTTAATAAGAGGCTTAATAACCGCCAACTTGAGTGGTTTTGGGACGTGACGTAAAAAAAGTGATGAGTTAATAATATTGAGAAGCGGTTCTTCTGCCACAGGTAACAATTCTTTCAGTAATTTAGTGGGTACGGGATCTAATAGGCATGTTGTTGGTTTAGACACAGTGATGAGTTTTTTTAGCTCTTCCTGTCCTATAGCAGTAAAGTACTGCAGTTTTCCTTTGGGTGTGACGAAAGAAGTTGACAGATGCAGTAGAATTGTAATGCCACGCCAGCAGAGGGAGCCCTCACCCATGGACTCTCTGTTACCGCTCCCTCTGCTGCTTCTTGGGTTACTTCCTGTTTGGTGGCCATATAAGGAGGCCTAAACCAAACAGGCCTTGTGAAGTATTGTTTTGCCTGTGCGGACTCTACCAACCGTTTTCACGCTTCCAACGAGTCCCGTTACAGAATACTTCACCTCCCACAGATCCAGCGGCTTTTGGGACACAGATCACCATGGATCCAGCGTCACGCCTCTTCCGCCTCTGCCAAGGTAACCGGCCTGTTGAGGATTATGTCACTGATTTTTGTGAACTCTGTCACTTAGTCGGCTTTAATGACATTGCCTTAAAAAACATCTTCCGTCATGGACTAAAGGACTCACTTAATTACCTCATGCCTCGCCATACCCCTCACTGGACTCTAGAACAATACACTGACTTTGCACTTTGGTTTGCTGGTTCACCATTCACTGTGGGGGTAGCTGATGAGGAACCCTGCTATCCCCCAGTATCTGCCAAACCTGGTAATTTTTCTGTCATGTCAGGAATCATTCAAGTCATGTCAGAGCCCTCTCACACCATGCCTGCCAAGCCAGAGCCAGTTCACACTATACCCACCAAGCCAAAGCCTGTTCATGTCACGTCTGCCAAGCCACAGCCTGCCGTTCCAGGGCCTGCTCACGCCATGCCTGCCATCCCAAAGCCTGTTCACAAGATGGCCACCATCCCCAAGTCTGTTCACAAGATGGCCGCCACATCTGAGTCCCCGGCCAAGATGGCTGCCATGCCTGAGCCTCATCAGTCCAAAATCCTCTCATCCAAATCTCATCCCGCCATGTCTGTCGCACCCAAAGCAAATCAAGTGATGGCTGATCCTCCGATGTCAAGTCAAGTCAAGTCAGGGTTGCACTTTCAGTGCCAAGTCAAGTGACAGCTGTGTTTTCTGAGCCACGTCAAGTTACAGCTGTTACTCCTGAACCAAGCCAAGTCACAGCTGTTCTCCATGAGTCAAGCCAAGTCGCAGTTGTTCTCCATGAGTCAAGCCAAGATACAGCTGTTCTCCATGAGTCAAGCCAAGTCACAGTTGTTCTCCATGAGTCAAGCCAAGTCACAGCTGTTCCCCATGAGTCAAGCCAAGTCACAGCTGTTTCCCATGAGTCAAGCCAAGTCACAGCTGTTGTTCCTGAGTCAAGCCACATTACAGCTGTTGTTCCTGAATCAAGTCAAGTTACAGCTGGGTTGTCTGTTAAGCCAAACCACAGCTGATCTCCTTGAGCCAAGCCAAGTTACAGCAGGTCTTCATGAGCCAAGTCAAGTTGCTGCTGTCTTCCCCGAGCCAAGCTAAGCCAAGCCACAGTTGATCTTCATGAGCCAAGCCAAGTTACAGCAGATCTTCATGAGCCAAGTCAAGTTACTGCTGTTGCTCCCGAGTCAAGTCAAGCCGCAGCTGACCTTCATGAGCCAAGTCAAGCCACAGCTGACCTTCATGAACCAAGTCAAGTCACAGCTGATCTTCCTGAGCTACGTCAAGTCACAGCTGGTCTTCACGAGCCAGGTCAAGTCACAGCTGTTCTTTACGAGTCAAGTCAAGTCACGGCAGAACTCCCAGAGTCAAGTCAAGTCATGGCAGACCTTCCTGAATCAAGTCAAGAAACAGCTACGCTCCTAACAGAGCCTCTTCACGACATGGCTGCTAGCATAGGGCCTTGCCAAGCCATGGCCATCCTGCCAGAACCTCACCAGGTCCCGTCTGACCTTCCAAAGCCACATCACGTCTCAGCTGATCCTCTAGAGTCTCGTCACGTCTCAGCTGATCCTCTAGAGCAGGGGTCACCAGATCCGGTCCTGGAGGGTCCCTGCAGAGTTTAGCTCCAGCCCTAATCAAACACACCTGAACCAGCTAATCAAGGTCTTACTAGCTATATTTGAAACTTCCAGGCAGGTGTGTTGAGGAAAGTTGGAGGTAAACTCTGCAGGACACCGGCCCTCCAGGAACAAGTTTGGTCACCCCTGCTCTAGAGCCTCGTCACGTCTCAGCTGACCTCCAAGAGCCTTGTCACGTCTCCGCTGATCTCCTAGAGCCTCGTCACGTCTCAGCTGATCCTCTAGAGCCTCGTCACGTCTCAGCTGACCTCCAAGAGCCTTGTCACGTCTCCGCTGATCTCCTAGAGCCTCGTCACGTATCAGCTGACCCCCCAGAGCCTCGTCACGCATCAGCTGACATCCCAAAGCCTTGCCAGGTCTTGTCTCAGCTCCCAAGCCACATGTCCACAGCGTCCACACCCTCAAGACCGGCAGGCATCCCACTATCTACTGTGCTGCCTGTAATGGCTGTTGCCATTTTGAGCATGTGGGCTACACACTGCGCTTCAAAGGCCTCGTCTGACCACGAGTCTGCTCCAGAGGCCTCGTCTGACCGCGAGTCTATTCCAGAGGCCTCTCCTGTCCAAGAATTTGTGCCTATGCCTCCAGAGGTGTCAGCTTATGCTGTAGATCCTCCAAAGGAGGCGGCATCCACCCATGAGCTCACTGCCACGTCTGACCACGAGTCTGCGCCAATGCCCCCGGAGGTGGCAGCTCCGGCTGCAGAACCTCCTATGAAGGTCAAGAAGGCCTATCATGAAGTCTCTCCCCATCATGTCACGTCCAAGAAGGTCTATCATGAACTCTCTGCCCATCATGTCACGGCCAAGGAGGCCAATTATGAACCTTCTGCTCTGCCTGCCCCGTCATGGCTCCCTGCTCTGCCTGCCCCGCCATGACTGCCTGCTCTGCCTGCCCCGCCATGGCTCCCTGCTCTGCCTGCTTTGCCTGCTCTGCCTGCCCCGCCGTGGCTGCCTGCTCTCCCTGCTCCACCATGGCTCCAGGCTCCTCCGAATCAAGCATGGTGGACTTCTGTTCCAAGGTTCCACTGTCTGCTACTGCTCCACGGCCCAGGCCCTCCAGTGTTCCACTGTCTACCACTGTTCCACGGCCCAGGTCCTCCAGGGTCCCATTGTCTGCCACGGCTCCACGGTCCAGGTCCTCCAAGGTTCCACTGTCTGCCACAGCTCCATGGCCCTGGTCCTCCAAGGTTCCTCTGTCTACCACTGATCCACAGTCCAGGTCCTCCAGTGCTTCATTGTCTGCTACTGTTCCATGGCCCAGGTCCTCCAGTGCTTCACTGTCTGTCCCTGCTCCACGTTCCAGGCCCACCTCCTCTGCACGGACCTGGCCCTCCGTCCCATCCCGTTTTGCCTCTGTTCCCCAACCCTCCTGGACTGTTGTTGTTTTGAGCGCCAGGAGTCGCTCCTAGGGGGGGGGGTTCTGTAATGCCACGCCAGCAGAGGGAGCCCTCACCCATGGACTCTCTGTTACCGCTCCCTCTGCTGCTTCTTGGGTTACTTCCTGTTTGGTGGTCATATAAGGAGGCCTGAACCAAACAGGCCTTGCGAAGTATTGTTTTGCCTGTGTGGACTCTACCAAGCATTTCCCCTGTTTTATTGCCTTGTTTCGTTTTCCACGGTTTTGTTTTGTTCCATAGTGATAGTTTTTGCCCTGTTTCATTGTCATAGTTTTGCCTTGTTCCATTGCCTTGTTTATTTGTTACTTTTGGACTGCTCTCTTGGTATTTTGACCTTCTGCCTGATTTACTGGATTACGCTATTGCCTTGCCCTGGATATTACTGTTTGCTGGCGTTTGACCCTGCCTGTCTTGACTATGATCTGTTTAATAAAGCTCGCACTTGGATCTATCACGCTTTCAACGAGTCCCGTTACAAGAATCTACATTGGTTATTGTATTTCTGATGTTATCTATTTTATCAGTAAAGAAATTCATAAGTCATTACTATTAAACTGTAAAGGAATATTTAGATCGGATGGCGTCTGGTTGTTTGTTAATCTAGCCACTGTGCTAAATAAAAACCTTTGTTTTGGTTATTTTCTATGAGTTTGCAGATATGCTCAGCCCTAGCAGCTTTTAAAGCCTGTCTATATCTGGACATACTGTTTTTCCATGCAACTCTAAAAACGTCCAAGTTAGTTTTTCTCCATTTGCGCTCAAGATTACGAGTTTCTTTTTTAAAAGAATGGGTATTACTATTGTACCATGGCACAGTATGTCTTTCTTTTTTTTTTCAATTTGATGGGAGCAACAGCTTTTAATGTATTGGAGAAGATGGTGCCCATATTGGTAGTCATTTTGTCTAGATCCTGTGTATTAATGGGTACACAGAGAGCAGCTGAGATAAATCAGACAGGTTATTTGTGAAAGATTGTGAATCTTTGGTGGCTGGAACAATAGTTCTGCCAAGACGATAACACAGGCCATATGGTTAATATCAGTGATACGCAGCATGCACGATGCAAGGAAATGGTCAGAAACATAATTGCTTTCGGGTACGATATCTATATCAGTAAGATCAATTCCATACGATATAATTAGATCTAGCGTATGATTAAAACGATGAGTGGGCCCGGTGACATTTTGTTTGACTCCAAAAGAGTTTATTAGGTCAGTAAACGCAAGTCCTGACGTATCATTTGTATTATCAACGTGAATGTTAAAATCTCTGACAATTAGCGCTTTATCAAAATTAACCAATAGTTCTGAAAGTTCTGCAAATTCTTTTAGGAAATCTGTATATGGCCCTGGCGGTCTATACACAGTAGCTAAAACAAGAGATAGGAGAGATTTCTTTTGCATATCTAATATTAAGCAAAAGTATTTCAAATTAATTAAATCAGTACCGTTTATTGAGTAACATTGAGAATATCACTATATATTACTGCAACACCACCACCACGACCAATCTGACGGGGCTTGTGCTTATAACAATAGTTTGGTGGAGTAGACCCATTTAGACCAATATAATCATTAGGTTTTGGCCAGGTTTTAGTTAAGCAGAGTACTTCAAAACTATTATCTGTGATCATTTCATTCACAATAACTGCTTTGGGTGCAAGTGATCTAATGTTTAGGAGCCCAAGCTTTAAAAATGGTTTCTGTTCATTTATTTTGCATTTTTCTGGTTTAATGCACAATCAGATTATTTCTAGATCCTGCATTAAATTTACGCTTTGACCTCACTATTCGAGGAACAGACACTGTCTTTATAGATTGGACAGTGCGAGTACTATCATTTAAGCAAAAGCCATCATAGCAATTCGCTTACTAAACAATAATAGAACCCTAAGTTTAGTTTTTCCCAGGAATTCTGTGTTATGTACTTACATTTTTCTCTCAATCCAATGATACAATATGACATCAATTTAATTTTTCTTTTAATCACATGAAAAATCAAACAAACCCTTTCATTTTTTGAGGCAAACAAAGTGCTGTACAACAGAGGTTTACTGCTAAAATTAAAACATGGAAGATAATTTAAACATTCTGTGTTCTTTTCGGCAAACTGACACAGAATTTTGATGCACTGCCATAATAATTACAAGTTCATTTGCCCTTGCCCTCTTTTGGATGTTTTGTTGCTGTTGTTGTTGTTGTAGCTGTGTTGATAACTGTAAAACAGCACTCGTTACCCAGCAGTAAATAGAGGACAGGTGGGACAAATACCGACCAACCATCCTACTTGTACAACGACTGCCTACAACAATGAAGAAGTAAACATTACTGGTTACGGCTTTTTTATATTAAGTAAAATTCTTTAAAATGAGATACTAGTAATACGTTGCATAACCTATTCCAAATCATAGCAACTAAAGCGCCTCAGCTGGAAAAACGCCAAAGCGTTTTTAATTACCACCAGCTGGTCATTTTAAGAAGAGCGCCTGACATTTTTTTCAACAGGCTAAAAACTCCTTAGTGGACACGTTATTGAATATTTATTGTTAGACATATGGCCTATTAGTCTTTCTTGCATTTATGCAATATACTGGAGTCAGTGCCAGCCTGTAGGTTTGTGGGGCCCTAGGCAAGATAATGAAAATGGGCCCCAGTTTAAACTAGCATATGCTGTTTTTTCATCAGGGTAGTCCCAAATGCAAGTGTCCAACAATATATATACAATGCAAGTGCAAGTCCAAATGCTTGTAACTGGAAAGATAAGCAAAACCAAATCCAAAACAAAACAAACAAACAAACAAAATCTCCACAGGATTGGCAATTACCAGAGCATTTGTTAGTGAGAGAGTGTTTGTGTGACAGGTGTTGATTATAACTTGTGTTTTACTGTAAATTCACTCAAAATCCTATATATATATATATATATATGTATATATACAAGATGTCACCGCTTTTGTTGTCTGCATTTAATTACATTTACAAAACTCATTTTAAATACATAAGAAACATCTTACAGTGGTATGCGAAAGTTTGGGAACTCATTGCAGAATCTGTGAAAATGTTAATTTTTACAAGATAAGAGAGATCATACAAAGTGCATGCTATTTTTTTTAGTACTGTCCTGAGTAAAATATTTTACATAAAAGATGTTTACATATAGTCCACAAGACAAACAAATAGCTGAAATTATTATGGTTCTTAATACTGTGTTCAGGTCTGACCCTAAATTTAAAACAATTGGGAAGTAATGCCTATCCATAATTGGGCTTTGAAAAGAAAGAGGGCCTACAGTACAAGAGGAAGTTAAGTACTTGGGGGTTAAAATCACCAAGAATTCTGTCAATAGAGCACATTCAAATTTTAATCCAAAAATGGAAGGTATGGAAACATCTTTAAATCACTGGTTATCTAGAAACCTTTCTATATTGGGCAGAATCTGCTTGTCAGAAACTTGCAAAAAGGGAATATCCAAAATTTTCTATTTATTTTTCAGTCAGGTTTCATATATATTTGGACACTGACACAATTTTCATAATTCTGGTTCTGTATGTCTCTAGAATAGATTTAAAATGAAACAATCAAGATGAAACTGAAGTGCAGGCTTTAAGCTTTAAATAGGCATATATTGAGAATGCTTTGCAGGCAGTGACTGCCTTTAAGTCTGGAACTCATGAACATCACTGGGTTTCCTCCTTTGTGATGTGTTTCCAGGCTTTACTGCAGCTGACTTCAGTTGTTGTTTGTTTGTGGGTCTTTCTGCTTTTAGTTTTGTCTTCAGCGAGTGAAATACATGCTCAATCAAATTGAAATCAGAAGAAAATCCACTTTTGTTACCTTCAAAAACTCATGGGTTGCTTTTGCTGTATGTTTTGGGTCATTACCCATTTGTACTACGAAGTGCCACCCAATCAACTTTGCTCCATTTGACTGAATCTGGGCAGACAGTATATCCATGTACACTTCAGAATTCATCCGGTTGCTTGTGTCTTCTGTCACATCATCAATAAACACCAGAAACCCAGTGCCACTGGAAGCCATGCATGCTCATGCCATCACATTTGTATGCTTTGGATCATGAGCCGTAAGTCTTCGCCATACTTTTTCTTTACATCATTCTGGTACAGGTTGGTCTTAATTTCAGCTGTCCAAAGAATGTTTTTCCAGAAGTGGTTGGGCATTTTTTTTTTTTTTTAGATGTTTTTTTGTCTAATCTGGCCCTTTGCACCTTGTGGTGAATCCTCTGTATTTGCTCTCGTGAAGTCTTCTCTTTATTGTCACTTTGACAGTGACACGTCTACCTCCTGGAGAGTGTTCTTCACTTGGCTGGATGTTGTGAGAGGGTTTTTCTTTACCATGGAGAGGATCGTCCAATCATCCACCACTGTTGTCCTCTGTGAACATCCAGGCCTTTTTATGTTGCTGAGCTCACCAGTGTGTTTTTGTTTCTCTGAATGTACCAAAATGTTGATTTGGCCACTCTGAATGTTCCTGCTATCTCTCTGATGGATTTCTTTTGTTGTCTGATTTACTTGCATTTAGAGCTTTTTTTTTTTTTTAAATACAAATGGCACACTTAGAATCAACTCCAGACCTTTATTTATTTATTTATTTTTATACCTGCAGCATGAAACAGCTTTTGAGTCAACTGTCCAATTACTTTATTACTTATGGCCCCTTGGAAAAGGAGGGGAGGTACATATTAAAGAGCTCTCATTCTTTAAACTTTCCTCCAACTTTGATTAATTAAAGCTCAGAGTGTGCACTTTAAGCCCGCAATTATTATATAACTGTAACTTGAATATGTTTTGGTCAACAGCTAAAATAATAAAAATAAAGTGTCAGTGCCCAAATATATATGGACCTGCCTGTAAATCTGTGAATTCAATATGGAAAAAATAAAACACATTATTTCTGTAAATTTCATATGGTTGAAGATTATGAACAAACATGTTTGAAAGCCACTGACTTTGAGCAATATTTTACAAGCAATATTATTAATTAAATTTAACACATAAGAATTAATTAGAATTAATTAAATGATTGTTTTAGGGACCTGAAAACACAAGCTCTTTGAATTGTATCATCTCCATGTAAACAATAAATGTGAATTTGTGAAAAAGATGACGTCATGTGCATGTGTATTATGTTTTTGAAGGGTGTTTCTTGATCGCCAACTACTGGCCTGGCATGCATAACAGCATAGTGCTTTTTTTGTTTCCAATGAAAGCAATATTTTTGTTTAAATTTTACTTAATTTTTTTGTGCAATTTTACTCATTTTGAATGGCTAATTTGTGAGCATCTCATTTGATTAATTCTAATTAATTCTTATGTGTGAAATTTAATTAATAATATTACTTGTAACCTGTTGACACAATTTTATTGAGTAAATATAGTGTATCACTTTTTACAGTGATGATTTATTAGATGCAAATGGATATTCTTATCTCATAATGATTTTAGTAATACATATGGAGAAAAATAAAAGGTTATGATATCAATCATCAATCAATATATTTCTTTGTGAGTTTGTAAAAAAAAATGTTTCAGAGCTTCAAGTACTTTAAAAAGCTAAATAAAAAAGTCTGAAACTTTTTTTTGTCAATCTCAAAATATTTACTGTTTTAGTGTATTTTTATTTGATGTCTGTATGTACTTCTTCCTCCTTGTGTGTTTTGTTTTTCTCCCTCATTGTTGCTATTATTGTTGTGAGTTGCTTATACCACACCTCAAGGTATCGATCAGATGATATCTTTCAAGTTATTTGTCTGGTTTTTGTCCTTAAAACGCTATTGTGAGTAGGATTAATTTCTTATGCTGCTCATCCAACGCCTCCGTTGCTAATTTCAAAACGGCATTTTAGGCCTAGTAATGACTTGTGTGCGATTATTTTCAAGGAAATGCACAGTGAACGTAGTTCCAGTTAGCTCTTGACCGTATTACATGTCCATATCAGTTCGACATACAACTTTATTTATTTCTAAATCAGTAAAATAACTAAAACCCACAACAACACTGGCCAAACAAATAAATACAGTAAACAACAGGATAAAAACGACAAAATTACATTTTATTATGTACGGAAGGCACGTATTTCTCCCACTCTCTCTCGCTTACAGACGTGTGCACACACACACAATTTGCAGTACACACGTTAATATACGGGCTAATGTTGTTAGCGCTGCTCTGACGCTTAATTTAAAAACTACATGACATTTCTCACAAGTGAGGTAACAACGGCACTGTTCCTGAAGAAAATGAACTTAAAGTTTCACCATAGGTAGAGATGATTCTGCCAATCACTGTCTGTCTAAACTTCATTATTAACAGCATTAGTCTGCTATCAATGGCTCAAGTGTCGTTACTAGGTCTAAAATGACGTTTTGAAATTAGCAGCGGAGACGCTGGATGAGCTGTGTACTCCGCTTCACATTGTGGCCACATCACCACCTTGGGTGTGCATTATTTTCTAAGAATTCGATGACTCATCGCCAATTATTCATTACTTATACTACGGTGCTGTTGAATGCTTGATTGGCTGATGAGGTTGTTCTAAGGTGTGCAATTATTTTCAGGGAAACACACAGCGAACGTAATGACGTTCCATCCATATAAGCTGCGAATGCACTGCGTACCCAGGCCATCTGAAAGAATGAGTTTGCGGATTAATTAATATAAACATGATTATAAGTTGATCCCATGTTATTTCAGTTGTAACTTAAAGCGTAATAAAGAGTTGGGAATAAGTATGTAAAATTATTTATTTGACAGACAGCTGTAATTTTCTGTAAATCTACGTCAGTTGCGGAAGCTTCCAGGCAAGCGGATTCTTCTGTGGGCACAGCTTTGGCGCCTCCGCTTTGTTGCTATGACTCGTCAGGATTGTTGCACGTTCTCAGTGTTTTGCTGGTATGCCCCTGATTTCATTCGAGAGGTAAGCTGTCCACGAAGCACCCGCCCAAACGGAAAAATGCGCTCTTGCTGCCAGATCTCGACTGCTGAAAATTACATTGGGCTTGATGCAAAACTAACTGGACTAAATCAATTAAAAAATAAAAAATTGACACATTGTCACTAGCCAAACCATGGCCCGCCCTGGCCAATTTGCTGCCCTAGGCAAGATTTTACCTGGTGCCTCTTGCCTCACAGCCCATTTCACTTAATAATTTTGTTCAAACATTCAGACAGAAACTGCATAGCTAGATATTTCAAAAGTGCATCTGAAGAGAGAAATGTAGGAGTGTATGTGACCATTGGGTGTTACATTTTCATATTTAAAAAAAAAAAAAAAAAAAAAAGAAAAGCTGATGATAGTGAAACGGTAACACTTACAATTAAAGCTGCAAGCAGCGATGAAAGGGCCCTCGCACCCGGGCTCACCACCGACCAGTGGCTTATATTAACCTTAAGATATATTCGGGCCAGTACTCTTATCAAATGTGAAGTTTGGGGCAGATTAGTCATTGCATGTTTGAGAAGTGTAAAACAAGTCATTTACTGTTGCCAGCAGGTGGTGCTATGATTGTAACAGAATATTGGCCTTTACATGCGTTCAGGTCAGGACTCTAATCGAACAAGTGAAGTTTAGTGCAGATTGGACACTGAATGCATGAGTTACAACTAGAGGTGCTCCGATCAGGATTTTCGAGGTCAGTCACAGATTGCCGATCACAGGAAGCAGCATCTGCCAATCTGATCAGAGATACCGATCTTTTAAAAGCCTATTAATCATGTAGCATTATTTATAAGATACTCCAATCAGGATTTTTGGACACTTATTCAGGGCCTGCTGTTTATTTTTTGTTTTGTTTTTTTTTTTTTTTGGAGAGAGAGGGGAGATTTTTAAATTGAGGGGTGGAGGGGAGCATATTTTAGACTTTTTTTTTTTAAACATATATATTTATCTCACATAAATGTTTGATCATGCAGGGCATTTTTGTTTTTAGAATTGCGCAATTATTACACAATAGCTTACACACAGCACAAGTCTGATTTCCACTAACATATTTATCCATTATTTTGATTTCGAATACAAACATTGTTATTGAAAATACTTTTTCAGTATATTTAGTGCAAAAAAATGCGCTGTCACTTTAATTCTGCACGTGCAGCACAGACTCGTGGAAACAATCTCTACCACAGAATTCAAAAAAATAGAAGCAGAAGGAAAAGTCAAAGAGGCAGAAGCCAGAGAAAACTCAAAGAAGTAGAAGTCGATGAAAAAGTCGAAGAAAAGGTCAAAGAGGTAGAAGTCATAAAAAAAGTCGAAGAGGCAGAAGTCATGGAAAAATTAGGAGTAAAGGTCCATTAAAAAGTTGATGGAGTAGAGGTCGAAGAAAAAGTCAAATAGGCAGAAGTCATAGAAAACCTCAAAGAAAAAGTCGAAGAAAAGTCGATGAAGCAGAAGTCATAGAAAAATTAGAAAAAAAGTCGAATAAGCAGAAGTCATAGAAAAATTCAAAGAAAAATTCAAAGAAACAGAAGACAAAGAAAAATTTAAAGAAAAAGTCAAAGAAAAGTCAAAGAAGCAGAAGTCACAGAAAAATTTGAAGAAAAAGTCGAAGAAAAGTCAAAGAAGCAGAAGACAAAGAAAAATTTGAAGAAAAAATCGAAGAGGCAGAAATCATAGAAAACTTCGAAGAAAAGTCGAAGAGGCAGAAGTCATAGAAAAAAAATCGAAGAAGTAGAAGTCGATTAAAAAGTTGATAAAGTAGAAGCCAAAGAAAAAGACATTGGCAGAAGTCATAGAAAAAATCAAAGAAAAAGTCGAAGTAGAAGTCAAAGAAAAAGTCAAAGAGGCAGAAGTCAAAGAAGTAGAAGTCGAAGAAAAAGTACAAAAAAAAGTCATAGAAGTAGAAGTCGAAGAAAAAGTCAAAGAGGCAGAAGTCAAAGAAGTAGAAGTTGAAGAAAAAGTCGAAGAGACAGAAGTCAAAGAAGTAGAAGTCGAAGAAAAAGTCGAAGAGGCAGAAGTCAAAGAAGTAGAAGTTGAAGAAAAAGTCGAAGAGGCAGAAGTCAAAGAAGAAGTCGAAGAAAAAGTCAAAGAAGAGAGTCAGAAAGTACAAAAGTCAAGAAGTAGAAGTCGAAGAAAAAGTCAAAGAGGCAGAAGTCAAAGAAGAAGTCGAAGAAAAAGTCAAAAAAGGCAGAAGTGAAAGAAGTAGAAGTCGAAGAAAAAGTCGAAGAGGCAGAAGTCAAAGAAGTAGAAGTCGAAGAAAAAGTCGAAGAGGCAGAAGTCAAAGAAGAAGTTGAAGAAAAAGTCAAAAAAGGCAGAAGTCAAAGAAGTAGAAGTCGAAGAAAAAGTCGAAGAGGCAGAAGTCAAAGAAGAAGTCGAAGAAAAAGTCAAAAAAGGCAGAAGTCAAAGAAGTAGAAGTCGAAGAAAAAGTCGAAGAGGCAGAAGTCAAAGAAGAAGTCGAAGAAAAAGTCAAAAAAGGCAGAAGTCAAGAAGTAGAAGTCGAAGAAAAAGTCGAAGAGGCAGAAGTCAAAGAAGAAGTCGAAGAAAAAGTCAAAAAGAAGTCAAAGAAGTAGAAGTCGAAGAAAAAGTCGAAGAGGCAGAAGTCAAAGAAGTAGAAGTTGAAGAAAAAGTCGAAGAGGCAGAAGTCAAAGAAGAAGTCGAAGAAAAAGTCAAAAAAGGCACAAGTCATAGAAGTCGAAGAAAAAGTCGAAGAGGCAGAAGTCAAAGAAGAAGTTGAAGAAACAGTAAAAGAAAAGTCAAAGAAGTAGAAGTCGAAGAAAAAGTCGAAGAGACAGAAGTCAAAGAAGAAGTCGAAGAAAAAGTCGAAGAGGCAGAAGTCGAAGAAAAAGTCGAAGAGACAGAAGTCAAAGAAAAAGTCGAAGAAAAAGTCAAAGAAGTAGAAGTCGAAGAAAAAGTCGAAGAGACAGAAGTCAAAGAAAAAGTCGAAGAAAAAGTCAAAGAAGTAGAAGTCGAAGAAAAAGTCGAAGAGACAGAAGTCAAAGAAAAAGTCGAAGAGACAGAAGTCAAAGAAGAAGTCGAAGAAAAAGTCAAAGAAGTAGAAGTCGAAGAAAAAGTCGAAGAGACAGAAGTCAAAGAAAAAGTCGGAGAAAAAGTCAAAGAAGTAGAAGTCGAAGAAAAAGTCGAAGAGACAGAAGTCAAAGAAAAAGTCGAAGAAAAAGTCGAAGAGGCAGAAGTCAAAGAAGAAGTCGAAGAAAAAGTCAAAAAAAGACAAAGAAGTAGAAGTCGAAGAAAAAGTCGAAGAGGCAGAAGTCAAAGAAGAAGTCGAAGAAAAAGTCAAAAAAGGCAGAAGTCATAGAAGTAGAAGTTGAAGAAAAAGTGGAAGAGGCAGAAGTCAAATAAGAAGTCGAAGAAAAAGTCAAAAAAAAGTCAAAGAAGTAGAAGTCGAAGAAAAAGTCGAAGAGACAGAAGTCAAAGAAAAAGTCGAAGAAAAAGTCGAAGAGGCAGAAGTCAAAGAAGAAGTCGAAGAAAAAGTCAAAAAAAGACAAAGAAGTAGAAGTCGAAGAAAAAGTCGAAGAGGCAGAAGTCAAAGAAGAAGTCGAAGAAAAAGTCAAAAAAGGCAGAAGTCATAGAAGTAGAAGTTGAAGAAAAAGTGGAAGAGGCAGAAGTCAAATAAGAAGTCGAAGAAAAAGTAAAAAAAAAGTCAAAGAAGTAGAAGTCGAAGAAAAAGTCGAAGAGGCAGAAGTCAAAGAAGTAGAAGTCGAAGAAAAAGTCGAAGAGGCAGAAGTCAAAGAAGTAGAAGTTGAAGAAAAAGTCGAAGAGGCAGAAGTCAAAGAAAAAGTCGATGAAAAAGTCAAAAAAGGCACAAGTCATAGAAGTCGAAGAAAAAGTCGAAGAGGCAGAAGTCAAAGAAGAAGTCGAAGAAAAAGTCAAAGAAGTAGAAGTCGAAGAAAAAGTCAAAAAAGGCACAAGTCATAGAAGTCGAAGAAAAAGTCGAAGAGGCAGAAGTCAAAGAAGAAGTCGAAGAAAAAGTCAAAGAAGTAGAAGTCGAAGAAAAAGTCGAAGAGACAGAAGTCAAAGAAAAAGTCGATGAAAAAGTCAAAGAAGTAGAAGTCGAAGAAAAAGTCGAAGAGACAGAAGTCAAAGAAAAAGTCGAAGAAAAAGTCAAAGAAGTAGAAGTCGAAGAAAAAGTCGAAGAGACAGAAGTCAAAGAAAAAGTCGAAGAGACAGAAGTCAAAGAAGAAGTCGAAGAAACAGTAAAAAAAAAGTCAAAGAAGTAGAAGTCGAAGAAAAAGTCGAAGAGACAGAAGTCAAAGAAAAAGTCGAAGAAAAAGTCAAAGAAGTAGAAGTCGAAGAAAAAGTCGAAGAGACAGAAGTCAAAGAAAAAGTCGAAGAAAAAGTCAAAGAAGTAGAAGTCGAAGAAAAAGTCGAAGAGACAGAAGTCAAAGAAAAAGTCGAAGAGACAGAAGTCAAAGAAGAAGTCGAAGAAAAAGTCAAAGAAGTAGAAGTCGAAGAAAAAGTCGAAGAGACAGAAGTCAAAGAAAAAGTCGAAGAAAAAGTCATAGAAGTAGAAGTTGAAGAAAAAGTGGAAGAGGCAGAAGTCAAAGAAGAAGTCGAAGAAAAAGTCAAAAAAGGTAGAAGTCAAAGAAGTAGAAGTCGAAGAAAAAGTCAAAGAGGCAGAAGTCAAAGAAGAAGTCGAAGAAAAAGACAAAAAAGGCAGAAGACAAAGAAGTAGAAGTCGAAGAAAAAGTCAAAGAGGCAGAAGTCAAAGAAGAAGTCGAAGAAAAAGTCAAAAAAGGCAGAAGTCAAAGAAGTAGAAGTCGAAGAAAAAATCGAAGAGGCAGAAGTAAAAGAAAAAGTAAAAAATAGTCAAAGATGTAGAAGTCGAAGAAAAAGTCAAAGAGGCAGAAGTCAAAGAAGAAGTCGAAGAAAAAGTCAAAAAAGGCAGAAGTCATAGAAGTAGAAGTCGAAGAAAAAGTCGAAGAGGCAGAAGTCAAAGAAGAAGTCAAAGAAAAAGTCAAGGGAGGAGAAGCCGAAGAAAAAGTCGAAGACGCAGAGGTAAAAGAAAAAGTAAAAAATAGTCAAAGAAGTAGAAGTCGAAGAAAAAGTCGAAGAGGCAGAAGTCAAAGAAGTCGAAGAAAAAGTCAAAAAAGGCACAAGTCATAGAAGTCAAAGAAAAAGTCGAAGAGGCAGAAGTCAAAGAAGAAGTCGAAGAAAAATCAAAAAAGGCAGAAGTCATAGAAAAAGTCGAAGAGGCAGAAGTCAAAGAAGTAGAAGTCGAAGAAAAAGTCGAAGAGGCAGAAGTCAAAGAAGAAGTCGAAGAAAAGGTAAAAAAAGGCAGAAGTCATAGAAGTAGAAGTCAAAGAAAAATTCATAGAGGCAGAAGTCAAAGAAAATTTTTGTAAAAAGTCGAAGAAGTAGAAGTCGAAGAAAAAGTCAAAACAGGCAGAAGTCAAAGAAGAAGTCGAAGAAAAAGTCAAAAAAGGCAGAAGTCATAGAAGTCGAAGCAAAAGTCGAAGAGACAGAAGTCAAAAAAGAAGTCGAAGAAAAAGTCAAAGAGGCAGAAGTCATAGAAGTAGAAGTCATAGAAAAATTCGAAGAAAAGTCGAAGAAGCAGAAGTCATAGAAAAATTCGAAGAAAAAATCGAAGAGGCAGAAGTCAAAGAAGAAGTCGAAGAAAAAGTCAAAAAAGGCAGAAGTCATAGAAGTAGAAGTCGAAGAAAAAGTCGAAGAGGCAGAAGTAAAAGAAAAAGTAAAAAATAGTCAAAGATGTAGAAGTCGAAGAAAAAGTCTAAGAGGCAGAAGTCAAAGAAGAAGTCAAAGAAAAAGTCAAGGGAGAAGAAGCCGAAGAAAAAGTCGAAGACGCAGAAGTAAAAGAAAAAGTAAAAAATAGTCAAAGAAGTAGAAGTCGAAGAAAAAGTCGAAGAGGCAGAAGTCAAAGAAGAAGTTGAAAAAAGAAGTAAAAAAAAAGTCAAAGAAGTAGAAGTCGAAGAAAAAGTTGAACAGGCAGAAGTCAAAGAAGTTGAAAAAAGAAGTAAAAAAAAAAGTCAAAGAAGTAGTAGTCGAAGAAAAAGTCAAAGACGTAGAAGTAAAAGAAAAAGTAAAAAAAAGTCAAAGAAGTAGAAGTCGAAGAAAAAATCAAAGAGGCAGAAGTCAAAGAAGTCGAAGAAAAAGTAAAAAAAAAAGTCAAAGAAGTAGAAGTCGAAGAAAAAGTCAAAGAGGCAGAAGTCAAAGAAGTAGAAGTCGAAGAAAAAGTCGAAGAGGCAGAAGTCAAAGAAGAAGTCGAAGAAAAGGTCAAAAAAGGCAGAAGTCATAGAAGTAGACGTCAAAGAAAAATTCATAGAGGCAGAAGTCAAAGAAAATTTTTGTAAAAAGTCGAAGAAGTAGAAGTCGAAGAAAAAGTCAAAAAAGGCAGAAGTCAAAGAAGAAGTCGAAGAAAAAGTCAAAAAAGGCAGAAGTCATAGAAGTCGAAGAAAAAGTCGAAGAGACAGAAGTCAAAAAGGAAGTCATAGAAAAAGTCGAAGAGGCAGAAGTCAAAGAAAATTTTTTTAAAAAGTCGAAGAAGTAGAAGTCAAAGAAAAAGTCAAAGAGACAGAAGTCAAAGAAGAAGTCGAAGAAAAAGTCAAAAAAGGCACAAGTCATAGAAGTCAAAGAAAAAGTCAAAGAGACAGAAGTCGATGAAGTCGAAGAAAGAGAAGTCGAAGAAAAAGTCGAAGAAGCAAAAGTCAAAGAAGAAGTCGAAGAAAAAGTAAAAAAAAAAAGTCATAAAAGTAGAAGTCAAAGAAAAAGTCAAAGAGGCAGAAGTCAAAGAGGAAGTCGCAGAAAAAGTAAAAAAAAGGTCAAAGAAGTAGAAGTTGAAGAAAAAGTCAAAAAAAGTCAAAGAAGTAGAAGTCGAAAAAAAAGTCGAAGAGGCAGAAGTCAAAGAAGAAGTTGAAGAAAAAGTAAAAAAAAGCAGAAGTAATAGAAGTCAAAGAAAAAGTCGAAGAGGCAGAAGTCAAAGAAGAAGTTGAAGAAAAAGTAAAACAAAAGTCAAAGAAGTAGAAGTCCAAGAAAAAGTCGAAGAGGTAGAAGTCAAAGAAGAAGTGGAAGAGGTAGAAGTCATAGAAGTAGAAGTCGAAGAAAAAGTCGAAGAGGCAGAAGTCAAAGAAGAAGTCGAAGAAAAAGTCAAAAAAGGCAGAAGTCATAGAAGTAGAAGTCGAAGAAAAAGTCGAAGAGACAATAGTCAAAGAAGAAGTCGAAGAAAAAGTCGAAGAGGCAGAAGTCAAAGAAGAAGTTGAAGAAAAAGTCAGAAAAGGCAGAAGGCAAAGAAGTAGAAGTCGAAGAAAAAGTCGAAGAGGCAGAAGTCAAAGAAGAAGTCGAAGAAAAAGTCAAAAAAGGCAAAGTCATAGAAGTAGAAGTCGAAGAAAAAGTCAAAGAGGCAGAAGTCAAAGAATAAAAGTCGAAGAAGAAAGTTGAAGAAAAGTCAAAGAGCAGAAGTCAAAGAAAAAGTCGAAGAAAAAGTCGAAGAGGCAGAAGTCAAAGAAGAAGTCGAAGAAAAAGTCAAAGAAAAGACAAAGAAGTAGAAGTCGAAGAAAAAGTCGAAGAGGCAGAAGTCAAAGAAGAAGTCGAAGAAAAAGTCAAAAAGGCAGAAGTCATAGAAGTAGAAGTTGAAGAAAAAGTCGAAGAGGCAGAAGTCAAAGAAGAAGTCGAAGAAAAAGTCAAAAAAAGACAAAGAAGTAGAAGTCGAAGAAAAAGTCGAAGAGGCAGAAGTCAAAGAAGTAGAAGTCGAAGAAAAAGTCGAAGAGGCAGAAGTCAAAGAAGAAGTCGAAGAAAAAGTCAAAAAAGGCAAAGTCATAGAAGTCGAAGAAAAAGTCGAAGAGGCAGAAGTCAAAGAAGAAGTCGAAGAAAAAGTAAAAAAAAGTCAAAGAAGTAGAAGTCGAAGAAAAAGTCGAAGAGGCAGAAGTCAAAGAAGAAGTCGAAGAAAAAGTCGAAGAAGTAGAAGTCGAAGAAAAAGTCGAAGAGCAGAAGTCAAAGAAAAGTCGAAGAAAAAGTCAAAGAAGTAGAAGTCGAAGAAAAAGTCGAAGAGACAGAAGTCAAAGAAAAGTCGAAGAAAAGTCAAAGAAGTAGAAGTCGAAGAAAAAGTCGAAGAGACAGAAGTCAAAGAAAAGTCGAAGAGACAGAAGTCAAAGAAGAAGTCGAAGAAAAAGTCAAAGAAGTAGAAGTCGAAGAAAAAGTCGAAGAGACAGAAGTCAAAGAAAAGTCGAAGAAAAAGTCAAAGAAGTAGAAGTCGAAGAAAAAGTCGAAGAGACAGAAGTCAAAGAAAAAGTCGAAGAAAAAGTCGAAGAGGCAGAAGTCAAAGAAGAAGTCGAAGAAAAAGTCAAAAAAGAGACAAAGAAGTAGAAGTCGAAGAAAAAGTCGAAGAGGCAGAAGTCAAAGAAGAAGTCGAAGAAAAAGTCAAAAAAGGCAGAAGTCATAGAAGTAGAAGTCGAAGAAAAAGTCGAAGAGGCAGAAGTCAAAGAAGAAGTCGAAGAAAAAGTCAAAAAAAAGTCAAAGAAGTAGAAGTCGAAGAAAAAGTCGAAGAGGCAGAAGTCAAAGAAGAAGTCGAAGAAAAAGTCGAAGAGGCAGAAGTCAAAGAAGAAGTCGAAGAAAAAGTCAAAAAAAGACAAAGAAGTAGAAGTCGAAGAAAAAGTCGAAGAGGCAGAAGTCAAAGAAGAAGTCGAAGAAAAAGTCAAAAAAGGCAGAAGTCATAGAAGTAGAAGTCGAAGAAAAAGTCGAAGAGGCAGAAGTCAAAGAAGAAGTCGAAGAAAAAGTCAAAAAAAAGTCAAAGAAGTAGAAGTCGAAGAAAAAGTCGAAGAGGCAGAAGTCAAAGAAGTAGAAGTCGAAGAAAAAGTCGAAGAGGCAGAAGTCAAAGAAGTAGAAGTCGAAGAAAAAGTCGAAGAGGCAGAAGTCAAAGAAGAAGTCGAAGAAAAAGTCAAAGAAGTAGAAGTCGAAGAAAAAGTCGAAGAGACAGAAGTCAAAGAAAAAGTCGAAGAAAAAGTCAAAGAAGTAGAAGTCGAAGAAAAAGTCGAAGAGGCAGAAGTCAAAGAAAAGTCGAAGAAAAAGTCAAAGAAGTAGAAGTCGAAGAAAAAGTCGAAGAGCAGAAGTCAAAGAAAAAGTCGAAGAGACAGAAGTCAAAGAAGAAGTCGAAGAAAAAGTAAAAAAAAGTCAAAGAAGTAGAAGTCGAAGAAAAAGTCGAAGAGCAGAAGTCAAAGAAAAAGTCGAAGAAAAAGTCAAAGAAGTAGAAGTCGAAGAAAAAGTCGAAGAGACAGAAGTCAAAGAAAAAGTCGAAGAAAAAGTCAAAGAAGTAGAAGTCGAAGAAAAAGTCGAAGAGACAGAAGTCAAAGAAAAAGTCGAAGAGACAGAAGTCAAAGAAGAAGTCGAAGAAAAAGTCAAAGAAGTAGAAGTCGAAGAAAAAGTCGAAGAGACAGAAGTCAAAGAAAAAGTCGAAGAAAAAGTCAAAGAAGTAGAAGTCGAAGAAAAAGTCGAAGAGACAGAAGTCAAAGAAAAGTCGAAGAAAAAGTCGAAGAGGCAGAAGTCGAAGAAAAAGTCGAAGAGACAGAAGTCAAAGAAAAAGTCGAAGAAAAAGTCAAAGAAGTAGAAGTCGAAGAAAAAGTCGAAGAGACAGAAGTCAAAGAAAAAGTCGAAGAAAAAGTCAAAGAAGTAGAAGTCGAAGAAAAAGTCGAAGAGACAGAAGTCAAAGAAAAAGTCGAAGAGACAGAAGTCAAAGAAGAAGTCGAAGAAAAAGTCAAAGAAGTAGAAGTCGAAGAAAAAGTCGAAGAGACAGAAGTCAAAGAAAAAGTCGGAGAAAAAGTCAAAGAAGTAGAAGTCGAAGAAAAAGTCGAAGAGACAGAAGTCAAAGAAAAAGTCGAAGAAAAAGTCGAAGAGGCAGAAGTCAAAGAAGAAGTCGAAGAAAAAGTCAAAAAAAGACAAAGAAGTAGAAGTCGAAGAAAAAGTCGAAGAGGCAGAAGTCAAAGAAGAAGTCGAAGAAAAAGTCAAAAAAGGCAGAAGTCATAGAAGTAGAAGTTGAAGAAAAAGTGGAAGAGGCAGAAGTCAAATAAGAAGTCGAAGAAAAAGTCAAAAAAAAGTCAAAGAAGTAGAAGTCGAAGAAAAAGTCGAAGAGGCAGAAGTCAAAGAAGTAGAAGTCGAAGAAAAAGTCGAAGAGGCAGAAGTCAAAGAAGAAGTCGAAGAAAAAGTCAAAGAAGTAGAAGTCGAAGAAAAAGTCGAAGAGACAGAAGTCAAAGAAAAAGTCGATGAAAAAGTCAAAGAAGTAGAAGTCGAAGAAAAAGTCGAAGAGACAGAAGTCAAAGAAAAAGTCGAAGAAAAAGTCAAAGAAGTAGAAGTCGAAGAAAAAGTCGAAGAGACAGAAGTCAAAGAAGTAGAAGTCGAAGAAAAAGTCGAAGAGGCAGAAGTCAAAGAAGTAGAAGTCGAAGAAAAAGTCGAAGAGGCAGAAGTCAAAGAAGAAGTCGAAGAAAAAGTCAAAGAAGTAGAAGTCGAAGAAAAAGTCGAAGAGACAGAAGTCAAAGAAAAAGTCGATGAAAAAGTCAAAGAAGTAGAAGTCGAAGAAAAAGTCGAAGAGACAGAAGTCAAAGAAAAAGTCGAAGAAAAAGTCAAAGAAGTAGAAGTCGAAGAAAAAGTCGAAGAGACAGAAGTCAAAGAAAAAGTCGAAGAAAAAGTCAAAGAAGTAGAAGTCGAAGAAAAAGTCGAAGAGACAGAAGTCAAAGAAAAAGTCGAAGAGACAGAAGTCAAAGAAGAAGTCGAAGAAAAAGTCAAAGAAGTAGAAGTCGAAGAAAAAGTCGAAGAGACAGAAGTCAAAGAAAAAGTCGAAGAAAAAGTCATAGAAGTAGAAGTCGAAGAAAAAGTCGAAGAGGCAGAAGTCAAAGAAGAAGTCGAAGAAAAAGTCAAAAAAGGTAGAAGTCAAAGAAGTAGAAGTCGAAGAAAAAGTCAAAGAGGCAGAAGTCAAAGAAGAAGTCGAAGAAAAAGACAAAAAAGGCAGAAGACAAAGAAGTAGAAGTCGAAGAAAAAGTCAAAGAGGCAGAAGTCAAAGAAGAAGTCGAAGAAAAAGTCAAAAAAGGCAGAAGTCAAAGAAGTAGAAGTCGAAGAAAAAATCGAAGAGGCAGAAGTAAAAGAAAAAGTAAAAAATAGTCAAAGATGTAGAAGTCGAAGAAAAAGTCAAAGAGGCAGAAGTCAAAGAAGAAGTCGAAGAAAAAGTCAAAAAAGGCAGAAGTCATAGAAGTAGAAGTCGAAGAAAAAGTCGAAGAGGCAGAAGTCAAAGAAGAAGTCAAAGAAAAAGTCAAGGGAGGAGAAGCCGAAGAAAAAGTCGAAGACGCAGAGGTCAAAGAAAAAGTAAAAAATAGTCAAAGAAGTAGAAGTCGAAGAAAAAGTCGAAGAGGCAGAAGTCAAAGAAAAGTCGAAGAAAAAGTCAAAAAGGCACAAGTCATAGAAGTCAAAGAAAAAGTCGAAGAGGCAGAAGTCAAAGAAGAAGTCGAAGAAAAATCAAAAAAGGCAGAAGTCAAAGAAAAAGTCGAAGAGGCAGAAGTCAAAGAAGTAGAAGTCGAAGAAAAAGTCGAAGAGACAGAAGTCAAAGAAAAAGTCGAAGAAAAAGTCAAAGAAGTAGAAGTCGAAGAAAAAGTCGAAGAGACAGAAGTCAAAGAAAAAGTCGAAGAGACAGAAGTCAAAGAAGAAGTCGAAGAAAAAGTCAAAGAAGTAGAAGTCGAAGAAAAAGTCGAAGAGACAGAAGTCAAAGAAAAAGTCGAAGAAAAAGTCAAAGAAGTAGAAGTCGAAGAAAAAGTCGAAGAGACAGAAGTCAAAGAAAAAGTCGAAGAAAAAGTCGAAGAGGCAGAAGTCGAAGAAAAAGTCGAAGAGACAGAAGTCAAAGAAAAAGTCGAAGAAAAAGTCAAAGAAGTAGAAGTCGAAGAAAAAGTCGAAGAGACAGAAGTCAAAGAAAAAGTCGAAGAAAAAGTCAAAGAAGTAGAAGTCGAAGAAAAAGTCGAAGAGACAGAAGTCAAAGAAAAAGTCGAAGAGACAGAAGTCAAAGAAGAAGTCGAAGAAAAAGTCAAAGAAGTAGAAGTCGAAGAAAAAGTCGAAGAGACAGAAGTCAAAGAAAAAGTCGGAGAAAAAGTCAAAGAGGTAGAAGTCGAAGAAAAAGTCGAAGAGACAGAAGTCAAAGAAAAAGTCGAAGAAAAAGTCGAAGAGGCAGAAGTCAAAGAAGAAGTCGAAGAAAAAGTCAAAAAAAGACAAAGAAGTAGAAGTCGAAGAAAAAGTCGAAGAGGCAGAAGTCAAAGAAGAAGTCGAAGAAAAAGTCAAAAAAGGCAGAAGTCATAGAAGTAGAAGTTGAAGAAAAAGTGGAAGAGGCAGAAGTCAAATAAGAAGTCGAAGAAAAAGTCAAAAAAAAGTCAAAGAAGTAGAAGTCGAAGAAAAAGTCGAAGAGGCAGAAGTCAAAGAAGTAGAAGTCGAAGAAAAAGTCGAAGAGGCAGAAGTCAAAGAAGAAGTCGAAGAAAAAGTCAAAGAAGTAGAAGTCGAAGAAAAAGTTGAAGAGACAGAAGTCAAAGAAAAAGTCGATGAAAAAGTCAAAGAAGTAGAAGTCGAAGAAAAAGTCGAAGAGACAGAAGTCAAAGAAAAAGTCGAAGAAAAATTCAAAGAAGTAGAAGTCGAAGAATAAGTCGAAGAGACAGAAGTCAAAGAAAAAGTCGAAGAGACAGAAGTCAAAGAAGAAGTCGAAGAAACAGTAAAAAAAAAGTCAAAGAAGTAGAAGTCGAAGAAAAAGTCGAAGAGACAGAAGTCAAAGAAGTAGAAGTCGAAGAAAAAGTCGAAGAGGCAGAAGTCAAAGAAGTAGAAGTCGAAGAAAAAGTCGAAGAGGCAGAAGTCAAAGAAGAAGTCGAAGAAAAAGTCAAAGAAGTAGAAGTCGAAGAAAAAGTCGAAGAGACAGAAGTCAAAGAAAAAGTCGATGAAAAAGTCAAAGAAGTAGAAGTCGAAGAAAAAGTCGAAGAGACAGAAGTCAAAGAAAAAGTCGAAGAAAAAGTCAAAGAAGTAGAAGTCGAAGAAAAAGTCGAAGAGACAGAAGTCAAAGAAAAAGTCGAAGAAAAAGTCAAAGAAGTAGAAGTCGAAGAAAAAGTCGAAGAGACAGAAGTCAAAGAAAAAGTCGAAGAGACAGAAGTCAAAGAAGAAGTCGAAGAAAAAGTCAAAGAAGTAGAAGTCGAAGAAAAAGTCGAAGAGACAGAAGTCAAAGAAAAAGTCGAAGAAAAAGTCATAGAAGTAGAAGTTGAAGAAAAAGTCGAAGAGGCAGAAGTCAAAGAAGAAGTCGAAGAAAAAGTCAAAAAAGGTAGAAGTCAAAGAAGTAGAAGTCGAAGAAAAAGTCAAAGAGGCAGAAGTCAAAGAAGAAGTCGAAGAAAAAGACAAAAAAGGCAGAAGACAAAGAAGTAGAAGTCGAAGAAAAAGTCAAAGAGGCAGAAGTCAAAGAAGAAGTCGAAGAAAAAGTCAAAAAAGGCAGAAGTCAAAGAAGTAGAAGTCGAAGAAAAAATCGAAGAGGCAGAAGTAAAAGAAAAAGTAAAAAATAGTCAAAGATGTAGAAGTCGAAGAAAAAGTCAAAGAGGCAGAAGTCAAAGAAGAAGTCGAAGAAAAAGTCAAAAAAGGCAGAAGTCATAGAAGTAGAAGTCGAAGAAAAAGTCGAAGAGGCAGAAGTCAAAGAAGAAGTCAAAGAAAAAGTCAAGGGAGGAGAAGCCGAAGAAAAAGTCGAAGACGCAGAGGTAAAAGAAAAAGTAAAAAATAGTCAAAGAAGTAGAAGTCGAAGAAAAAGTCGAAGAGGCAGAAGTCAAAGAAGTCGAAGAAAAAGTCAAAAAAGGCACAAGTCATAGAAGTCAAAGAAAAAGTCGAAGAGGCAGAAGTCAAAGAAGAAGTCGAAGAAAAATCAAAAAAGGCAGAAGTCATAGAAAAAGTCGAAGAGGCAGAAGTCAAAGAAGTAGAAGTCGAAGAAAAAGTCGAAGAGGCAGAAGTCAAAGAAGAAGTCGAAGAAAAGGTAAAAAAAGGCAGAAGTCATAGAAGTAGAAGTCAAAGAAAAATTCATAGAGGCAGAAGTCAAAGAAAATTTTTGTAAAAAGTCGAAGAAGTAGAAGTCGAAGAAAAAGTCAAAACAGGCAGAAGTCAAAGAAGAAGTCGAAGAAAAAGTCAAAAAAGGCAGAAGTCATAGAAGTCGAAGCAAAAGTCGAAGAGACAGAAGTCAAAAAAGAAGTCGAAGAAAAAGTCAAAGAGGCAGAAGTCATAGAAGTAGAAGTCATAGAAAAATTCGAAGAAAAGTCGAAGAAGCAGAAGTCATAGAAAAATTCGAAGAAAAAATCGAAGAGGCAGAAGTCAAAGAAGAAGTCGAAGAAAAAGTCAAAAAAGGCAGAAGTCATAGAAGTAGAAGTCGAAGAAAAAGTCGAAGAGGCAGAAGTAAAAGAAAAAGTAAAAAATAGTCAAAGATGTAGAAGTCGAAGAAAAAGTCTAAGAGGCAGAAGTCAAAGAAGAAGTCAAAGAAAAAGTCAAGGGAGAAGAAGCCGAAGAAAAAGTCGAAGACGCAGAAGTAAAAGAAAAAGTAAAAAATAGTCAAAGAAGTAGAAGTCGAAGAAAAAGTCGAAGAGGCAGAAGTCAAAGAAGAAGTTGAAAAAAGAAGTAAAAAAAAAGTCAAAGAAGTAGAAGTCGAAGAAAAAGTTGAACAGGCAGAAGTCAAAGAAGTTGAAAAAAGAAGTAAAAAAAAAAGTCAAAGAAGTAGTAGTCGAAGAAAAAGTCAAAGACGTAGAAGTAAAAGAAAAAGTAAAAAAAAGTCAAAGAAGTAGAAGTCGAAGAAAAAATCAAAGAGGCAGAAGTCAAAGAAGTCGAAGAAAAAGTAAAAAAAAAATCAAAGAAGTAGAAGTCGAAGAAAAAGTCGAAGAGGTAGAAGTCAAAGAAGTCGAAGAAAAAGTCAAAAAAGGCAGAAGTCATAGAAGTAGAAGTCGAAGAAAAAGTCGAAGAGGCAGAAGTCAAAGAAAAAGTCAAAGAAGTAGAAGTCGAAGAAAAAGTCGAAGAGGCAGAAGTCAAAGAAGAAGTCGAAGAAAAAGTCAAAAAAGGCACAAGTCATAGAAGTCAAAGAAAAAGTTGAAGAGGCAGAAGTCAAAGAAGAAGTTGAAGAAAAAGTAAAAAAAAAAGTCAAAGAAGTAGAAGTCGAAGAAAAAGTCAAAGAGGCAGAAGTCAAAGAAGTAGAAGTCGAAGAAAAAGTCGAAGAGGCAGAAGTCAAAGAAGAAGTCGAAGAAAAGGTCAAAAAAGGCAGAAGTCATAGAAGTAGACGTCAAAGAAAAATTCATAGAGGCAGAAGTCAAAGAAAATTTTTGTAAAAAGTCGAAGAAGTAGAAGTCGAAGAAAAAGTCAAAAAAGGCAGAAGTCAAAGAAGAAGTCGAAGAAAAAGTCAAAAAAGGCAGAAGTCATAGAAGTCGAAGAAAAAGTCGAAGAGACAGAAGTCAAAAAGGAAGTCATAGAAAAAGTCGAAGAGGCAGAAGTCAAAGAAAATTTTTTTAAAAAGTCGAAGAAGTAGAAGTCAAAGAAAAAGTCAAAGAGACAGAAGTCAAAGAAGAAGTCGAAGAAAAAGTCAAAAAAGGCACAAGTCATAGAAGTCAAAGAAAAAGTCAAAGAGACAGAAGTCGATGAAGTCGAAGAAAGAGAAGTCGAAGAAAAAGTCGAAGAAGCAAAAGTCAAAGAAGAAGTCGAAGAAAAAGTAAAAAAAAAAAGTCATAAAAGTAGAAGTCAAAGAAAAAGTCAAAGAGGCAGAAGTCAAAGAGGAAGTCGCAGAAAAAGTAAAAAAAAGGTCAAAGAAGTAGAAGTTGAAGAAAAAGTCAAAAAAAGTCAAAGAAGTAGAAGTCGAAAAAAAAGTCGAAGAGGCAGAAGTCAAAGAAGAAGTTGAAGAAAAAGTAAAAAAAAGCAGAAGTAATAGAAGTCAAAGAAAAAGTCGAAGAGGCAGAAGTCAAAGAAGAAGTTGAAGAAAAAGTAAAACAAAAGTCAAAGAAGTAGAAGTCCAAGAAAAAGTCGAAGAGGTAGAAGTCAAAGAAGAAGTGGAAGAGGTAGAAGTCATAGAAGTAGAAGTCGAAGAAAAAGTCGAAGAGGCAGAAGTCAAAGAAGAAGTCGAAGAAAAAGTCAAAAAAGGCAGAAGTCATAGAAGTAGAAGTCGAAGAAAAAGTCGAAGAGACAATAGTCAAAGAAGAAGTCGAAGAAAAAGTCGAAGAGGCAGAAGTCAAAGAAGAAGTTGAAGAAAAAGTCAGAAAAGGCAGAAGGCAAAGAAGTAGAAGTCGAAGAAAAAGTCGAAGAGGCAGAAGTCAAAGGAGAAGTTGAAGAAAAATTAAAAAAAAAAGTCGAAGAAGCAGAAGTCATAGAAAAATTTGAAGAAAAAGTCAAAGAAGCAGAAGACAAAGAAAAATTTGAAAAAATCGAAGAAAAGTCAAAGAAGCAGAAGAGGCAGAAGCCATAGAAAAAAAATCGAAGAAGTAGAAGTCGATTAAAAAGTTGATGAAGTAGAAGCCAAAGAAAAAGACGGAGGCAGAAGTCATAGAAAAAATCAAATAAAAAGTCGGAGTAGAAGTCGAAGAAAAAGTCGAAGAGGCAGAAGTCATAGAAGTAGAAGTCGAAGAAAAAGTCAAAGAGGCAGAAGTCAAAGAAGAAGTTGAAGAAAAAGTAAAAAAAAAAAGTCACAGAAGTAGAAGTCGAAGAAAAAGTCGAAGAGGCAGAAGTCAAAGTAGAAGTCGAAGAAAAAGTAAAATAAAAGTCAAAGAAGGCAGAAGTTATAGAAGTAGAAGTTGAAGAAAAAGTCGAAGAGGTAGAAGTCAAAGAAGAAGTCGAAGAAAAAGTAAAACAAAAGTCAAAGAAGTAGAAGTCCAAGAAAAAGTCGAAGAGGTAGAAGTCAAAGAAGAAGTCGAAGAGGTAGAAGTCATAGAAGTAGAAGTCGAGGAAAAGGTCGAAGAGGCAGAAGTCAAAGTAGAAGTCGAAGAAAAAGTCAAAGAGGCAGAAGTCAAAGAAGAAGTCGAAGAAAAAGTCAAAAAAGGCAGAAGTCATAGAAGTAGAAGTCGAAGAAAAAATCGTAGAGGCAGAAGTCAAAGAGGAAGTCGAAGAAAAAGTCGAAGAGGCAGAAGTCAAAGAAGAAGTCGAAGAAAAAGACAAAAAAGGCAGAAGACAAAGAAGTAGAAGTTGAAGAAAAAGTCAAAGTGGCAGAAGTCAAAGAAGAAGTCGAAGAAAAAGTCAAAAAAGGCAGAAGTCAAAGAAGTAGAAGTCGAAGAAAAAGTCGAAGAGGCAGAAGTCAAAGAAGAAGTCGAAGAAAAAGACAAAAAAGGCAGAAGACAAAGAAGTAGAAGTTGAAGAAAAAGTCAAAGTGGCAGAAGTCAAAGAAGAAGTCGAAGAAAAAGTCAAAAAAGGCAGAAGTCAAAGAAGTAGAAGTCGAAGAAAATTCGAAGAGGCAGAAGTCAAAGAAGAAGTCGAAGAAAAAGTCAAAGTGGCAGAAGTCAAAGAAGAAGTCGAAGAAAAAGTCAAAAAAGGCAGAAGTCAAAGAAGTAGAAGTCGAAGAAAAAGTCGAAGAGGCAGAAGTCAAAGAAGAAGTCGAAGAAAAAGTCAAAAAAGGCAGAAGTCATAGAAGTAGAAGTCGAAGAAAAAGTCAAAGAGGCAGAAGTCAAAGAAGAAGTTGAAGAAAAAGTAAAAAAAAAAGTCACAGAAGTAGAAGTCAAAGAAAAAGTCAAAGAGGCAGAAGTCAATGAAGAAGTTGAAGAAAAAGTAAAAAAAAAGGTCAAAGAAGTAGAAGTCATAGAAAAATTCGAAGAAAAGTCGAAGAAGCAGAAGTCATAGAAAAATTCGAAGAAAAAATCAAAGAGGCAGAAGTCAAAGAAGAAGCCGAAGAAAAAGTCAAAAAAGGCAGAAGTCATAGAAGTAGAAGTCGAAGAAAAAGTCGAAGACGCAGAAGTAAAAGAAAAAGTAAAAAAATAGTCAAAGATGTAGAAGTCGAGGAAAAAGTCGAAGAGGCAGAAGTCAAACAAGAAGTCAAAGAAAAAGTCAAGGGAGGAGAAGCCGAAGAAAAAGTCGAAGAGGCAGAAGTCAAAGAAGAAGTCGAAGAAAAAGTCAAAAAAGGCAGAAGTCATAGAAGTAGAAGTCGAAGAAAAAGTCGAAGAGGCAGAAGTCAAAGAAGAAGTCGAAGAAAAAGTCAAAGAGGCAGAAGTCAAAGAAATTTTTTAAAAAGTCGAAGAAGTAGAAGTTGAAGAAAAAGTCAAAGAGGCAGAAGTCAAAGAAAAAGTCGAAGAAAAAGTCGAAGAGGCAGAAGTCAAAGAAGAAGTCGAAGAAAAAGTCAAAAAAAGACAAAGAAGTAGAAGTCGAAGAAAAAGTCGAAGAGGCAGAAGTCAAAGAAGAAGTCGAAGAAAAAGTCAAAAAAGGCAGAAGTCATAGAAGTAGAAGTTGAAGAAAAAGTGGAAGAGGCAGAAGTCAAATAAGAAGTCGAAGAAAAAGTCAAAAAAAAGTCAAAGAAGTAGAAGTCGAAGAAAAAGTCGAAGAGGCAGAAGTCAAAGAAGTAGAAGTCGAAGAAAAAGTCGAAGAGGCAGAAGTCAAAGAAGTAGAAGTTGAAGAAAAAGTCGAAGAGGCAGAAGTCAAAGAAGAAGTCGAAGAAAAAGTCAAAAAAGGCACAAGTCATAGAAGTCGAAGAAAAAGTCGAAGAGACAGAAGTCAAAGAAGAAGTCGAAGAAAAAGTCGAAGAGGCAGAAGTCGAAGAAAAAGTCGAAGAGACAGAAGTCAAAGAAAAAGTCGAAGAAAAAGTCAAAGAAGTAGAAGTCGAAGAAAAAGTCGAAGAGACAGAAGTCAAAGAAAAAGTCGAAGAAAAAGTCAAAGAAGTAGAAGTCGAAGAAAAAAGTCGAAGAGACAGAAGTCAAAGAAAAAGTCGAAGAGACAGAAGTCAAAGAAGAAGTCGAAGAAAAAGTCAAAGAAGTAGAAGTCGAAGAAAAAGTCGAAGAGACAGAAGTCAAAGAAAAAGTCGAGAAAAAGTCAAAGAAGTAGAAGTCGAAGAAAAAGTCGAAGAGACAGAAGTCAAAGAAAAAGTCGAAGAAAAAGTCGAAGAGGCAGAAGTCAAAGAAGAAGTCGAAGAAAAAGTCAAAAAAAGACAAAGAAGTAGAAGTCGAAGAAAAAGTCGAAGAGGCAGAAGTCAAAGAAGAAGTCGAAGAAAAAGTCAAAAAAGGCAGAAGTCATAGAAGTAGAAGTTGAAGAAAAAGTGGAAGAGGCAGAAGTCAAATAAGAAGTCGAAGAAAAAGTCAAAAAAAAGTCAAAGAAGTAGAAGTCGAAGAAAAAGTCGAAGAGGCAGAAGTCAAAGAAGTAGAAGTCGAAGAAAAAGTCGAAGAGGCAGAAGTCAAAGAAGTAGAAGTTGAAGAAAAAGTCGAAGAGGCAGAAGTCAAAGAAGAAGTCGAAGAAAAAGTCAAAGAAGTAGAAGTCGAAGAAAAAGTCGAAGAGACAGAAGTCAAAGAAAAAGTCGAAGAAAAAGTCAAAGAAGTAGAAGTCGAAGAAAAAGTCGAAGAGACAGAAGTCAAAGAAAAAGTCGAAGAAAAAGTCAAAGAAGTAGAAGTCGAAGAAAAAGTCGAAGAGACAGAAGTCAAAGAAAAAGTCGAAGAGACAGAAGTCAAAGAAGAAGTCGAAGAAACAGTAAAAAAAAAGTCAAAGAAGTAGAAGTCGAAGAAAAAGTCGAAGAGACAGAAGTCAAAGAAAAAGTCGAAGAAAAAGTCAAAGAAGTAGAAGTCGAAGAAAAAGTCGAAGAGACAGAAGTCAAAGAAAAGTCGAAGAAAAAGTCAAAGAAGTAGAAGTCGAAGAAAAAGTCGAAGAGACAGAAGTCAAAGAAAAAGTCGAAGAGACAGAAGTCAAAGAAGAAGTCGAAGAAAAAGTCAAAGAAGTAGAAGTCGAAGAAAAAGTCGAAGAGACAGAAGTCAAAGAAAAAGTCGAAGAAAAAGTCAAAGAAGTAGAAGTCGAAGAAAAAGTCGAAGAGACAGAAGTCAAAGAAAAAGTCGAAGAAAAAGTCGAAGAGGCAGAAGTCGAAGAAAAAGTCGAAGAGACAGAAGTCAAAGAAAAAGTCGAAGAAAAAGTCGAAGAGGCAGAAGTCAAAGAAGAAGTCGAAGAAAAAGTCAAAAAAAGACAAAGAAGTAGAAGTCGAAGAAAAAGTCGAAGAGGCAGAAGTCAAAGAAGAAGTCGAAGAAAAAGTCAAAAAAGGCAGAAGTCATAGAAGTAGAAGTTGAAGAAAAAGTGGAAGAGGCAGAAGTCAAATAAGAAGTCGAAGAAAAAGTCAAAAAAAAGTCAAAGAAGTAGAAGTCGAAGAAAAAGTCGAAGAGGCAGAAGTCAAAGAAGTAGAAGTCGAAGAAAAAGTCGAAGAGGCAGAAGTCAAAGAAGAAGTCGAAGAAAAAGTCAAAGAAGTAGAAGTCGAAGAAAAAGTTGAAGAGACAGAAGTCAAAGAAAAAGTCGATGAAAAAGTCAAAGAAGTAGAAGTCGAAGAAAAAGTCGAAGAGACAGAAGTCAAAGAAAAAGTCGAAGAAAAAGTCAAAGTAGAAGTCGAAGAATAAGTCGAAGAGACAGAAGTCAAAGAAAAAGTCGAAGAGGCAGAAGTCAAAGAAGAAGTCGAAGAAACAGTAAAAAAAAAGTCAAAGAAGTAGAAGTCGAAGAAAAAGTCGAAGAGACAGAAGTCAAAGAAGTAGAAGTCGAAGAAAAAGTCGAAGAGGCAGAAGTCAAAGAAGTAGAAGTCGAAGAAAAAGTCGAAGAGGCAGAAGTCAAAGAAGAAGTCGAAGAAAAAGTCAAAGAAGTAGAAGTCGAAGAAAAAGTCGAAGAGACAGAAGTCAAAGAAAAAGTCGATGAAAAAGTCAAAGAAGTAGAAGTCGAAGAAAAAGTCGAAGAGACAGAAGTCAAAGAAAAAGTCGAAGAAAAAGTCAAAGAAGTAGAAGTCGAAGAAAAAGTCGAAGAGACAGAAGTCAAAGAAAAAGTCGAAGAGACAGAAGTCAAAGAAGAAGTCGAAGAAACAGTAAAAAAAAAGTCAAAGAAGTAGAAGTCGAAGAAAAAGTCGAAGAGACAGAAGTCAAAGAAAAAGTCGAAGAAAAAGTCAAAGAAGTAGAAGTCGAAGAAAAAGTCGAAGAGACAGAAGTCAAAGAAAAAGTCGAAGAAAAAGTCAAAGAAGTAGAAGTCGAAGAAAAAGTCGAAGAGACAGAAGTCAAAGAAAAAGTCGAAGAGACAGAAGTCAAAGAAGAAGTCGAAGAAAAAGTCAAAGAAGTAGAAGTCGAAGAAAAAGTCGAAGAGACAGAAGTCAAAGAAAAAGTCGAAGAAAAAGTCATAGAAGTAGAAGTCGAAGAAAAAGTCGAAGAGGCAGAAGTCAAAGAAGAAGTCGAAGAAAAAGTCAAAAAAGGTAGAAGTCAAAGAAGTAGAAGTCGAAGAAAAAGTCAAAGAGGCAGAAGTCAAAGAAGAAGTCGAAGAAAAAGACAAAAAAGGCAGAAGACAAAGAAGTAGAAGTCGAAGAAAAAGTCAAAGAGGCAGAAGTCAAAGAAGAAGTCGAAGAAAAAGTCAAAAAAGGCAGAAGTCAAAGAAGTAGAAGTCGAAGAAAAAATCGAAGAGGCAGAAGTAAAAGAAAAAGTAAAAAATAGTCAAAGATGTAGAAGTCGAAGAAAAAGTCAAAGAGGCAGAAGTCAAAGAAGAAGTCGAAGAAAAAGTCAAAAAAGGCAGAAGTCATAGAAGTAGAAGTCGAAGAAAAAGTCGAAGAGGCAGAAGTCAAAGAAGAAGTCAAAGAAAAAGTCAAGGGAGGAGAAGCCGAAGAAAAAGTCGAAGACGCAGAGGTAAAAGAAAAAGTAAAAAATAGTCAAAGAAGTAGAAGTCGAAGAAAAAGTCGAAGAGGCAGAAGTCAAAGAAGTCGAAGAAAAAGTCAAAAAAGGCACAAGTCATAGAAGTCAAAGAAAAAGTCGAAGAGGCAGAAGTCAAAGAAGAAGTCGAAGAAAAATCAAAAAAGGCAGAAGTCATAGAAAAAGTCGAAGAGGCAGAAGTCAAAGAAGTAGAAGTCGAAGAAAAAGTCGAAGAGGCAGAAGTCAAAGAAGAAGTCGAAGAAAAGGTAAAAAAAGGCAGAAGTCATAGAAGTAGAAGTCAAAGAAAAATTCATAGAGGCAGAAGTCAAAGAAGAAGTCGAAGAAAAAGTCAAAACAGGCAGAAGTCAAAGAAGAAGTCGAAGAAAAAGTCAAAAAAGGCAGAAGTCATAGAAGTCGAAGCAAAAGTCGAAGAGACAGAAGTCAAAAAAGAAGTCGAAGAAAAAGTCAAAGAGGCAGAAGTCATAGAAGTAGAAGTCATAGAAAAATTCGAAGAAAAGTCGAAGAAGCAGAAGTCATAGAAAAATTCGAAGAAAAAATCGAAGAGGCAGAAGTCAAAGAAGAAGTCGAAGAAAAAGTCAAAAAAGGCAGAAGTCATAGAAGTAGAAGTCGAAGAAAAAGTCGAAGAGGCAGAAGTAAAAGAAAAAGTAAAAAATAGTCAAAGATGTAGAAGTCGAAGAAAAAGTCTAAGAGGCAGAAGTCAAAGAAGAAGTCAAAGAAAAAGTCAAGGGAGAAGAAGCCGAAGAAAAAGTCGAAGACGCAGAAGTAAAAGAAAAAGTAAAAAATAGTCAAAGAAGTAGAAGTCGAAGAAAAAGTCGAAGAGGCAGAAGTCAAAGAAGAAGTTGAAAAAAGAAGTAAAAAAAAAGTCAAAGAAGTAGAAGTCGAAGAAAAAGTTGAACAGGCAGAAGTCAAAGAAGTTGAAAAAAGAAGTAAAAAAAAAAGTCAAAGAAGTAGTAGTCGAAGAAAAAGTCAAAGACGTAGAAGTAAAAGAAAAAGTAAAAAAAAGTCAAAGAAGTAGAAGTCGAAGAAAAAATCAAAGAGGCAGAAGTCAAAGAAGTCGAAGAAAAAGTAAAAAAAAAATCAAAGAAGTAGAAGTCGAAGAAAAAGTCGAAGAGGTAGAAGTCAAAGAAGTCGAAGAAAAAGTCAAAAAAGGCAGAAGTCAAAGAAAAAGTCAAAGAAGTAGAAGTCGAAGAAAAAGTCGAAGAGGCAGAAGTCAAAGAAGAAGTCGAAGAAAAAGTCAAAAAAGGCAGAAGTCATAGAAGTAGAAGTCGAAGAAAAAGTCAAAGAGGCAGAAGTCAAAGAGGAAGTCGCAGAAAAAGTAAAAAAAAGGTCAAAGAAGTAGAAGTTGAAGAAAAAGTCAAAAAAAGTCAAAGAAGTAGAAGTCGAAAAAAAAGTCGAAGAGGCAGAAGTCAAAGAAGAAGTTGAAGAAAAAGTAAAAAAAAGCAGAAGTAATAGAAGTCAAAGAAAAAGTCGAAGAGGCAGAAGTCAAAGAAGAAGTTGAAGAAAAAGTAAAACAAAAGTCAAAGAAGTAGAAGTCCAAGAAAAAGTCGAAGAGGTAGAAGTCAAAGAAGAAGTGGAAGAGGTAGAAGTCATAGAAGTAGAAGTCGAAGAAAAAGTCGAAGAGGCAGAAGTCAAAGAAGAAGTCGAAGAAAAAGTCAAAAAAGGCAGAAGTCATAGAAGTAGAAGTCGAAGAAAAAGTCGAAGAGACAATAGTCAAAGAAGAAGTCGAAGAAAAAGTCGA
>JAMKFB010000307.1:0-24233 GCA_036247105.1 Cirrhinus mrigala
TTGTGTATGATTTTTTTAAAGTCCCCTTCAAATCAAATTTACCTAGTCCACTTGTGACATCGCCTAAACGCACAGTAAAACCAACATATTTGACGAGGAATCTGTTTTGTTGTGCCTTTGGGGGTGTTGACTATGTTCGTGATGCTCACTTAGATCATTACTATCTGAATAGAGTGCTCTGCGCGAGGGTGTGTATAAGTCATCAGTATAAGTCATTACCACACACACTGACATTTGTCTGGTCTCGTCTAGACCTAGGACTTCATAGACTGCTATGTTGTTCACATATGTGCATCTACTTACCTGGCTCCTGCAAAGACACTGGAATTAATATAGAAGTTACAGTAAGTTGGACTCTAAACCTCTTTACTGACTCTTACCTTTGATCACTGCTTTCTCATCTGCCATTGCTATTTCAGTAAACCTTTTGGAAGTGTACTTACCTGTGTCATCCTCTTCTGTATGCTGACAGAAGACCAGACCTAAAATCAAGAAAATGGGCATTTTCCTCACCCCTCTAGACTCAGTAGATAGGAGTTCATTGCAGGCTTCACAGTCCCTTCAGTCTTTGTTAGTTATTCCTGTTACAATGGTAGCCCTAATGTGTGTCTGGGCCACACACATTAGGGCTACCATTGTAACAGGAATAACTATCAAAGACTGAAGGGACTGTGAAGCCTGCAATGGACTCCTATCAGCTGGCGTCCATGAGTTCACTCCTGAGTCCACTCGATCCTCAGCGCTCAATCTTTTGTTGATACCAACCTGTGAGTTCTCTGAAGGTCCTGGTCTGATTAAGACCAAGGTAATCATTTCCCAGTCTCCTGTTGGTCTGGATGCAGCCAAGGAAACCATTCCTTGCCCATTTTGTTGTGGCTATAGGGGCCATCCAAGAACTCCCTGTTTGTCTTATTAGGTCTGTTGAAATCCGGACACCTGTCTCTCAGCCGGCCCTCCTGATGTCCATCTTTCAGCCGGTCTTAATTCAGACGGACTTCTAGATAGTTACAAGCCAGACATCCTACCTGGTCCCTGGGGTCATGACTAACGTTTCTTTGCTTTATCTTCAAGTCCCTTTAGGTCTGCCTAATAGTTCATCTGATCCACCCTGGTGGTTGTCTGTTCCGCTATGGCCTCTTGAGCTACCTGCTCCTCCTGAACTACCTGCTTCACCTGGGGATCATCTGCTGTGCCCTGGTATTCATCTGTTCCATCATGGCCTCCAGAGCTACCGGCTCTACCATGACCTCCTGACCTATCTGATCCACCATGGTTCGCCAGATTACTGGTGCCATCATGGAGATTCTCTGTAATCAAGATGCCTATATCTCCACACTCAACTGAACCATACCTGACTTCTTACCTGCTACTTACCTTTTGATACTTAACTCTAGATCCTAGATCCCCAGACACTCCACTGATCCTGTTCTCCTTCGTTCCCGATCACCTCATCAACCTGCAAAAGACTAGACTGAAACACAGCCTCATCCACATACTGCTCAACTGTCCATGAGTTCACTCCTGAGTCATTGGCCAGCACCTGCACTTAATCCTCAATTAGAACACCTGTTTGCCATTACCCTCATCAACTGCTCAAAATAAGTCATCACCACACGAACTGACATTTGTCTAGTCTAGACCTAGGACTTCATAGACTACTTTGTTGTTCACATGTGTGCCGCTACTTACCCAGCTTCTCTCACAGGATACTTACCAGTCTTCCAGAGTCATCGGCTCAGCTATCCAAGTTCATCTACAACTGCAAAGGTTCTAAACCTCTTTAACTGACTCTTACCTTTGATCTCCACTTTCTTATCTGCCATTGCTACTTAGATAAACCCTGTGTAAGTGTACTTACCTGTGTCATCCTCTTCTGTGTGCTGACACAGACTGCTAAAAGTGCATTGTGTATATTTTATTTATTTTACAAAAGCACATTTTGTCGTTACTGTGAATGTAAACATATAAAAGTAGACCCGATACACTTTTAAATTATGCCTTACACAAATGACGGAGTATTTATAATTGTTTCTGCTGATACGAGAAAAATATCTAGTTTTCTGCACCCACGCATTTGTCGACCCCTGGGGGTTAATCACGATTTCAAAACAAAAAAAGCTGAGTCAAAAAAAAACCTCCTTTATTTTCATTATTTGAAATTATGTTTTACTTAAATTTTTCACACTACTAAAGTCAGCTGCAACATAGAGTTCATGGGGACTTTAAAAACCCAGCAATTAATTATAGTGTTTACTACTTAATGTTTTATTCTTTTTATAGATACACAGCACATCGATGAGCCAAGTGATTGTACTACAGATACTTCTAAGCCTGAATTTATTTTGACACTGTCTGTGCCTTATCCTGAAACCTCAGCCAGATCAGAGCCTAGACTGGAACTTTCAAGCCTGGTTCCTGTGCAGAATAGCACTTGGGTATCAACATTTTCTGTGCCATGGGAGAAAACTCATGAGAGTTTAAGAAGGTCTCTTGCACAAAGGAAACGACCAGTTGGAGCAGATAGATGCCATATGGTGAGAGTCATTGCTGAAGCAATAAGACAGGTTTGCTTGAACCCTTCATTTAGGCAGTGTTCTGAACTGGCTAAGAGTATCGTGGATAAATACCCTGAGTCTTTTGAAGACAGAACTGAAGAGGGGGAGCGACTTGGCAATGGATATTACACTTTAAGTAAACAATTGAGGACCAGGATAGAGTTTTTAAACCGAGACAATACCCTAACGCGACTTCGAAAACCAAAACGAGTGGTTCCTGCCATGGATGAAGATCTGCCAGAACCATCCAAAAAGTGTGCCAAAGTGGATAGCTATGGCTGTGTCAACTGGCAGCCTTCAAAGCTACCTGAAGGGGAAACTTTAGAGTCTCTCTATGAGAAACAAAGAGAGCTGCTGAATATTTATTCCCAGGAGGGACAACGAGGTGCAGATCAGAAGCGAGTCAATGACCTCATGGCATTACTGTACATGCAACAGCGTCACAACATAAATGCAACTCCCTCACCAAGCATGTCAGACTTACAGAAAGAGTGGCCATTCCTTTTCATAAAGAAGTTTTTACTACAACACTTCTGCACATTGACAGGAATTGAGCTGGAACCAAGACTACGAGAATCACTTGCTAGCAAGGGGAAAAGACTGCTACATTACTTCAAAAGCCAACTTTTGAAATGGAAAAAAGAAGTGAAGACAGTCCTTTACAGCATTGAGAATCAAATGGAAGACGTGGATCCTGGACTTGCTGCAATAATACTCATGATTGCGTACTTCAAAGAAAAGGAAGATGCCTTTTTCCTCTTGGCTGATGTAACTAATTAAATTGTACAATAATACCACAAAATCATTTTTTTAATGAATATAGTATTTCTAATTTGCAGTGTTTTCTGTTTTTGTTGCAGGAAACTTCCACTCAGGCAGACATTGAGGCACAGATTTCCCTGCCTAGCACTCCAAGGCTTATCATGCTGGGTAAGATCCCAGCACCAGACAAAACACAACAGACACCACTTTAAAGGGATAGTTCACCCAAAAATGAAAATTCTGTCATTAATTACTCACCCTCATGTCGTTCTAAACCCGAGAGACTGTTCGTCTTCATAACACAAATTAAGATATTTAGGATGAAATCCGAGAGCTCTCTGACCCTCCGTAGACAGCAACACAACTGAAATGTTCCTAGGTAGCAAGGACATCGGCATCATTGGCTCACCCCGTCTGCCGTGGCGTCATTGTGATACAGAGAGTATCACAATGCAGCGTGTGCTTTCTCAGCATGTAAACGACACATGTGCATGCGTGTTCAACGTAAGCAGCACCACGAGCATGCCACAATGGCAGCACGCCACAGCAGACGGGATAAGGAAGAGATGAATTGTTGAATAAATTAATTATTTTTGTTTTCTTTGTGCACAATAGGTATTCTCGTAGCTTTGTAAAATAACTGTAAAATGAGGAGTTGAACTCCTGATGTCACAAGGACAATTTTAATGATGCCCTTGCCATTTTTCTGGGCCTGGGAACATTTCAGTTGTGTTGCTGTGTATGGAGGGTCAGGAGCTCTTGGATTTCATCAAAAATATCTTAATTTGTGCTTATAAGATGAATGAAGGTCTTACTGTGTTTGGAACAACATGAGGGTGAGTAATCAATGATATAATTGTAATTTTTGGGAACTATTCCTTTAAAGGGGTCAAATAATGCTGCTAAAAAGAACATCATTTCAATTTGTGTATTTTGTGTGATGTGTTTACACGGTTCAAGTTTTAAACAAAATAATTATTTTTCTACATACTGGACATTATTGTAGTTCCCCTCTGCCCCGTCTTTCTGAAGTGCATCAATTTTTACAAAGCTCATCATTCTAAAAAGTACGGTGTGCTCTGATTATGTAGTGCATTGTGATTGGCCATGTTTGAATGAGGCATTTTAGAAAGGCGTGGGTTTAAGACGTTAATCTTTGCAACTTTACAGATCTTATATATGTATGAACAGCTTGTAACACTCCAAAGACAAAGGAAAACATGAAATTGCATCATATGACCCCTTTAAGGGAATAGTTCACTAATACATAAAGATTTTCCTGTAATGTTGATGACATTTCAGATATACATGACTTCCTTTCTTTAGTTTACAGACAGAGTTATATTAAATAATATACTGACTTTATTTGTGGGATTATCTGTTGACATTGATTTGTTAGTCAGTGGTCTCAAACTCAGTTCACAGTTCTGCAGCATTTAAAAGAGTTGTGATTTTTGCATGTGCATTACCTGGTTGTGCTTGAGAGAATTTTTATACTGTAGATTTTTTTAAATATCCAAGTGTGCATGTTCAGAGTACTCCTGACAAATTAACTGGGTCAAAGCAAATAAGGCAGCACAAAGTTAGGACTTCATACAAATATGCTGTATGTGTGTAGTAACTTAGAGTTATCTCGTTTATATCAAACGTCTAACTGTGGTGTTAAGGGTAGTCATGTGACCAAGTCATTTTTATTCAAAACCATGCTTGAAAACTAATGTATAATTTCTCACAAACATTTGCACATATATTATGATCTTAATGTGTGGCTTAATTTTTGCTAATTATGTCTGAAAATTAGGCGTGCCCCATGATTGGGTCATTTTAATTGTTTCTTGTTATGTAAAATGTTTAACCCTTTCCAGTTGAATGCTGTGCAGTGTCAATTTAATTTTCAGGAGAGTCCATACTGGGAGCAGAAAAGTGGATGCTTTCTATTGAGGGTAGAGTTGTCCTCCAGCTCAGTGATGTTTCAGATTTTACTTCTGCTCTTGCTGTCCTTTTTGGTTCCTACTACGTGTTCAATATTGAATATCCAGAAGAGGCAGCCACTACCCTGGAATTTATCCAGAGGTAAGAAGTTACTTGTTCTTGATATTCTTCACTGGGTTGAAGTGATTTTCCTTATATGAGACAGAACAAAAAATAATAAAGGTGAAATGACAAATTTCCCTTAAGATCACATATTTGTCATCTTGAGAACAACCTGTTTTACTCTGCACACAGAAAAAGTGTTCACCAGTTATTAGTACATATAAATTAATCACTAGTGATCACCAAAACTGTTCTCTAGTGTGTCAGAAGCAAAGTAAAAGCATTTCACTTTTAGTCTTTTAAACGGATTCACTGCGACCTACTATTTGCATAGATTGACACTTTATCAGCATGTTTCTAACACATATACCAATATACAGTGTTAGCTGTACTTAGTTTTTTAACCTGGGTTAACAACACTTCTAGACAGGTTCTAGTTCAAGTTTCTTTGGTTCAGTTTTTTGTTCATTTGTATTATTAATTGTTATCCTTGTTATCTCTTTTTTTTGTTTTCCTTTAGTGTCCCCTTTGTGTTATTCTTAGTTTCTATAGTTGTGGATTATCATTACCTTTGTCTCATTTAGTTTACTCATTAGTCATTAGTTTGCATTGTGGGACTGGGTATTGCGGCCAATTTTGCAATTTGATTCTCATTTATGCGATTTCAATTCAGTTACGATTTTGACTTGATTTGATTAGTCATTAAAAATGTAACTCTGCAGACACATAAATCATATTTAGATATAAATGCTGGCTAATGAAATCATTCAACTTATTATAACTCCAACATATTGACATTAACGTAATTACCTTTAATTATTATATACTTTAACTTTTAATAATAAACATTGTAACAAGAAATCATAAATATGCACAAAGCACAAACTGCACATACACATTACTGTAAAAAAAAACTAAAAAATAAACTGTATTTAGCATAAACTGTTCAACAATAATATGCAAACAACATGCATGTACATGCTTGTGTTTTTGAGGAAATTGTGTTTATGCATGGTTAGTTGAACATAAAATAAGTTCATTAAATAAGTCGATAAATGCGGTCAGAAAACACATTAAACATACAGTCAGGTCCATATATATTTGGACTCTGAAACAATTTTCATAATTTCGGCTCTGTATAGCACTAGAATATATTTAAAATGAAACAATCAAGATGAAATTGTAGTGCAGACTTTAAGCTTTAACTCAAAGGGTTGAACAAAAATATAACACAAAATGCTAAGGAATTACAACCATTTATATACACGGATTCCCAATTTTCAGGGGCTCAAAAGTAATATTTTTAATACTTTTTTAAAATCCTTTGCAGGCAATGACTGCCTTAGATCTGGAACTCATGGACATCACCAGAGACTGGGTTTCTCTCTTTTGTGATGCTTTGCCAGGCCTTTACTACAGCTGACTCCAGTTGTTGTTTGTTTGTGGATCTTTCTGCTTGTAGTTTTGTCTTCAGCAAGTGAAATGCATGCTCATCAAGTTGAAATCAGAAGATTAACTTGGCTATTGCAGAATATTCTGCTTTTGTACTTTCAAAAGCTCTTGGGTTGCTTTTGCTGTTGTCAGCAATTCCATGCAGCCTCAGTCACCTTGGTCACCAGTCACAACACACCACACATCACACTCTCACACAAAAACTGATTACCCGCACTTGCTGACTGCAATCAGCTCACTTTTATAAGCATGCTCCTTACAGTTCCATGTCTTCCTGTCTACCGTTTATAAACTATTCCAGACTCTCCGTGTTACTCTTACCTGTGGATACTTGCCTCTGACGAATCCTCCAACACTGTACTCCTTCACTTTTGGTCAACTAACTCTGCATCTCCTGCAAAGATACACATCAGCAAACAGCTAAGAACTTTTGAACTGTCCATTGTGTTTGATTCTCACCTGACATTGCTCCATATGATCTGCTTCCATGAACCAGGCAATAAATCTGCTTGTTGTTTTACTTACCTGTTGTCTCTGGCTCAATCTGTGACAGAAGACTGGACCTGGAACATTTACATCCATGGATCCCCGGCTTCCTAGAGGTTTTCGAGGAACTTGTCAACACCCTCCGAGCCTCTCTCACGCCAGTCACAACCCCTCAATCTGCCTCTGTGAGTTCCATGGCCCTTCCTGCATCCTTGGCCCTTCCAGATGGTGAAACATCCCTATTGAACAGGATTCATGATTGAGGTGTTCCGGGAGTTTCTCCACCACATTGTAGTTGTCTTCGTCCACAATATATTCATCTACTTCCGGAACTTGGCCGAACATCACCATCACATGAAGCAGGTCCTCCAGAGGCTCTGTCAACAACATCTCTATCTCAAGCTGGAGAAAGTTGAATTCCATCACCCCACCATGCAGTTCCTCCATTACATTATCAGCCAGGAATGAATTCAGATGGACCAGGGGATGATAAAAGCGATTAAGGACCTCAAACTGTGAAGGAGCATCATAGTTTCCTGGCATTTGCAAACTTTTATCGCCGTTTCGATACTGGTGGCCCAGTATGTTCCGTGATGTCAGAGGTATGTCCAGAGTTGCTCAGTCTACGCCAAAACTCCTCGTCACCTCCCCGTAAAGCAAGCTCGTGCCCCTACCCATACCCTACAGGCCCTGGTCTTACATTGGGATTAACTTTGTGACTGACCTACCCAACTCAGATGGGCATACCTGCATCCTAGTCACAGTAGATCATTTCTCAAAGGCTTGTACAGTAAACTAATTCCCCTCATGTAATTGCCAACTGTGTTAGAGACTGCGGAAAACCTGTTAACTCTTGTCTTTAGGAACTATGGTATCCCAGAAGACAGTTTCAGACCGGGGCCCACAATTTATCTCACATGTCTAGAAAGTCTTCTTCCGACAGCTGGGGGTCACAGTGAGCTTGTCTTCTGGCTACCAGTTCAAGGTGTGGACTACTGGTTCCAAGCAAGCTATGGAGTCAGTCAGCTCACGTCCACCTCCAACGTGCAGTGCGGAGACACAAGATCCACGAATCCCACGCAGCCTCAGTCACCTCAGTCACAATACACCACAGATCACACTCACCCGTATACTGATTACCTGCAACTACTGACTGCAATCAACTCACCTTTATAAGCATGCTCCTCACAGTCCCACACTGTCCGGTCTACCATTCACATCCATGAACTGTTCCAGATTCTCCGTGTTACACTTACCTGTTGATACTTACCTGCAACGAATCCTCCAACGCTGTACTCCTTCATTTTAGGTCAAAGAACTCTGCATCTCCTGCAAAGATACACAACACATCAGCAAACAGCTAAGAACTTTTGAACTGTCCACTGTGTTTGATTCTCACCTGCCAGTGTTCCATACGATCTGCTTCCATGAACCTGCCAATAAATCTGCCTGTTGTTTCACTTACATGTTGTCTCTGGCTCAACCTGTGACAGCTGTATGTTTTGAGTCATCGTCTATTTATACTATGAAACGCCACCCAATCAACTTCGTTCCATTTCACTGAATCTGGACAGACAGTATATCCATGTACACTTCAGAATTCTTCCGGCTACTTCTGTCACGTCACCACTAAACACCAGTAACCCAGTGCCACTGGAAGCGATGCATGCTCATGCCATCACACTGCTCCACCATGTTTGAGAGATTATGCTGTATGCTTTGGATTGTGAGCTGTTCCAAGCCTTCTCCATAGTGGTCTGGCTTTTTCAGATTTTTTTTTTTTTGGCAAAGTCTAATCTGGCCTTGTTTGCATCTTGTGGTGAACCTTCTGTATTTGCTCTAGTGAAGTCTTCTCTTGAATGTAGACTTTGACAATGACACACCTACCTCCTGGAGAGTGTTCTTCACTTGGCTGGATGTTGTAAAAAGGGTTTCTCTTTACCATGGAGTGGATCATCCAATCATCCACTACTGTTGTCCTCTGAGAACATCTAGGCCTTTTTATGTTGCTGAGCTTTTTCTCAGAATGTACCAAACTGTTGATTTGGCCACTCCTAATATTCCTGCTGTCTCTCTGATAGATTAATTTGGTTTTTCTTGCATGCATAGCTTTTTTGACCGCATGATGTGGGTGTGTATAGTTTTTATATATTACAAACTTTTTTCAAAACATAAAATGTACGTTTGTTATGCTAACAACAATAAAAAAGCTTCCTTTGCCAAATGCATTCTAAATGCATGTGCCCTGCTCACTCATAGCGTAAACTCCAAGGGCTCTGCCCTTCGAAGGGAGTAGAGGATGATCACTTCCATTTGGAATTTGCCCTGTGACGGTTCGGTACAAATACACTTACTATTACACCCCTAATTATAACGTATCATAATTGTTGTTATGATTATTTATAAAATGATATAACATATTATATATGTTTTTTATAATGCATTATGCATTCATTATAATGCCTTAAATATACCCTTGTAATGTTTTATAAATATGGGCTTTATAGAAAGTGTTACTAAAATTTGCACAGTTTTTCTCCTTATGGTAATCCATGATGTCTTATATTTACAGATTCTTCATCAGAATAAACCCTGAACAAAGTAAATGCAGTTCAAAAACCCAAGTGAGCAGACTCACAGGGAAAACAGTTCAGCGAAAAAATCAAGCCCTAAATCCACACGTGGCATCGATTATTCGAGACTTCATTGAGTTCGACTGGCAAAACAACTGAAGAGAAAAAGACTATCCATGAAAGACAGTACACATGGACTCATCACCCCAGCATGTGAAGTAGTACATACTCCTAAATTACATCTAAATATGTAATGAGTGCATAATAATAACACTTTATGTAATTTAGATCTTTTTGTTTGTAACTTATCTAGACAATATTGACTTGATGAATTGATGAATCTGAGAAACACTTTAAATTAACTTTTTTTTTTTTAAATTTAGTTCCATAGTTTTTTTTCACAGTATATACACATTTCCAGAGCAGTTTTATATATCATATATCATATTTTATACTTATTTAAAAATGCTTTGAATGTATGTTTAATTGTTGTTTGTGATTTTTGATGATAACAAAGATAAGCTTAATTGTTGTTTGTTAAATAAATAAAACGATTTTCAGAATCTAAAAATTGAAGTTGCTATACGTTTACCCACCATGCTACTAGTATGAATTAGCACAAATCAGAGCAAGTTTAAACCATTTAGCAAAATACTTAAAACTAGCTAAAAACCTTGGCTAAAACCAGTTATTTTGCAAAAAAAAAAAATGCTAAAAACAGCTAAACAAAATGTTATTGCATGAATTAGCATATTGCTAGGAAAAAAAGGGGAAAAAAAGCAGCTAAAACCACTTAAATTAGAAAAAAAATGCTAAAAACGGCTGATTTAGCTAAAATGATCAGCTAAAAACCACCTAAACCCACCTAAAAAAAAGGCTGTTTTAAGAAAAAAAAACAGCTAAAACCAACTGATTTAGCAACAACCAGCTACAACTATAGCTAAACCCAGCTAAAAAAAACTGCTAAACCAGGTAAAACCCATCTAAACTAAACCTAGCTAAAACTATCTAACCCCAGCTAAAAAACAGCTAAAAGCTAAAGCTCTAAACTAACTTTTAGGAAAAACTAGCTGAAAAAAAAACAGCTAGAAACCAGGTAAAACTAGCTAAAACCAGCTATTTTAAGACAGAATGCCAACTAAAACCAATTGATTTTAGCAAATAAAAACAGCTAAAACCAGGTGAAACTAGCCAGAAACCAGCTATTTTAAGAAAAAATCCAGCTGAAACCAATTAATTTAGCAAAAACCAGCTAAAAACCAGGTAAAACTAGCCAGAAACCAGCTATTTTAAGACAGAATGCCAACTAAAAACAATTGATTTAGCAAATAAAAACAGCTAAAACCAGGTGAAACTAGCCAGAAACCAGCTATTTTAAGAAAAAATCCAGCTGAAACCAATTGATTTAGCAAAAACCAGCTAAAAACCAGGTGAAACTAGCCAGAAACCAGCTATTTTAAGAAAAAATCCAGCTGAAACCAATTGATTTAGCAAAAACCAGCTAGAAACCAGGTAAAACTAGCTAAAACCAGCTATTTTAAGACAGAATGCCAACTAAAACCAATTGATTTTAGCAAATAAAAACAGCTAAAACCAGGTGAAACTAGCCAGAAACCAGCTATTTTAAGAAAAAATCCAGCTGAAACCAATTAATTTAGCAAAAACCAGCTAAAAACCAGGTAAAACTAGCCAGAAACCAGCTATTTTAAGACAGAATGCCAACTAAAAACAATTGATTTAGCAAATAAAAACAGCTAAAACCAGGTGAAACTAGCCAGAAACCAGCTATTTTAAGAAAAAATCCAGCTGAAACCAATTGATTTAGCAAAAACCAGCTAAAAACCAGGTGAAACTAGCCAGAAACCAGCTATTTTAAGAAAAAATCCAGCTGAAACCAATTGATTTAGCAAAAACCAGCTAGGAACCAGGTAAAACTAGCTAAAACCAGCTATTTTAAGACAGAATGCCAACTAAAACCAATTGATTTAGCAAATAAAAACAGCTAAAACCAGATGAAACTAGCCAGAAACCAGCTATTTTAAGAGAAAAATCCAGCTGAAACCAATTAATTTAGCAAAAACCAGCTAAAAACCAGGTGAAACAAGCCAGAAACCAGCTATTTAAAAAAAAAAAATCCAGCTGAAACCAATTAATTTAGCAAAAACCAGCTAAAAACCAGGTGAAACTAGCCAGAAACCAGCTATTTTAAGAAAAGATCCAGCTGAAACCAATTGATTTAGCAAAAACCAGCTAGGAACCAGGTAAAACTAGCTAAAACCAGCTATTTTAAGACAGAATGCCAACTAAAACCAATTGATTTAGCAAATAAAAACAGCTAAAACCAGGTGAAACTAGCCAGAAACCAGCTATTTTAAGAAAAAAATCCAGCTGAAACCAATTAATTTAGCAAAAACCAGCTAAAAACCAGGTAAAACTAGCCAGAAACCAGCTATTTTAAGACAGAATGCCAACTAAAAACAATTGATTTAGCAAATAAAAACAGCTAAAACCAGGTGAAACTAGCCAGAAACCAGCTATTTTAAGAAAAAATCCAGCTGAAACCAATTGATTTAGCAAAAACCAGCTAAAAACCAGGTGAAACTAGCCAGAAACCAGCTATTTTAAGAAAAAATCCAGCTGAAACCAATTGATTTTGCAAAAACCAGCTAGGAACCAGGTAAAACTAGCTAAAACCAGCTATTTTAAGACAGAATGCCAACTAAAACCAATTGATTTAGCAAATAAAAACAGCTAAAACCAGGTGAAACTAGCCAGAAACCAGCTATTTTAAGAAAAAAATCCAGCTGAAACCAATTAATTTAGCAAAAACCAGCTAAAAACCAGGTGAAACAAGCCAGAAACCAGCTATTTAAAAAAAAATCCAGCTGAAACCAATTAATTTAGCAAAAACCAGCTAAAAACCAGGTGAAACTAGCCAGAAACCAGCTATTTTAAGAAAAGATCCAACTGAAACCAATTGATTTAGCAAATAAAAACAGCTAAAACCAGGTGAAACTAGCCAGAAACCAGCTAATTTAGCAAAAACCAGCTAAAAACCAGGTGGAACTAGCCAGAAACCAGCTAATTTAGCAAAAACCAGCTAAAAACCAGGTGGAACTAGCCAGAAACCAGCTATTTTAAGAAAAAATCCAGCTGAAACCAATTAATTTAGCAAAAACCAGCTAAAACCAGGTGAAACTAGCCAGAAACCAGCAGTTTTAAGAAAAAATCCAGCTGAAACCAATTAATTTAGCAAAAACCAGCTAGGAACCAGGTAAAACTAGCTAAAACCAGCTATTTTAAGACAATGCCAACTAAAACCAGTTGATTTAGCAAATAAAAACAGCTAAAACCAGGTGAAACTGGCCAGAAACCAGCTAATTTAGCAAAAAACAGCTAAAAACCAGGTGAAACAAGCCAGAAACCAGCTAATTTAGCAAAAACCAGCTAAAAACCAGGTGAAACTAGCCAGAAACCAGCTATTTTAAGAAAAAATCCAGCTAAAACCAATTGATTTAACAAAAACCAGCTAAAAAACCTGCCAAAACCAGGTAAAACTAGCTAAAACCAGCTGTTTTAAGAAGGCAGCTAAAACCAGTAAATTTAACGAAAACCAGCAAAAACTGTCTTCCCTTTACACTACATACAATTAAAGCAGTGATGCTCATTACAGTACTGTGATTATTACTATAATAAAAAAATACAGTAGTACAGTAAGTTACTGTGATTAATCTTACAGTCAGCATACTGTGGGATATATTACAGCAACTTACTTGCCAATTGCTGCCAGCAAGTTGCTGTAAATTTCACAGTTATCTTGTTACAGTGTACACTGTAACAAATTTCTGTAGTTTTCACAGCATTATTACTGTAAAATAAACAAATCCATACTGTAAAATATGTTTACAGTATATTGCTGTAAATCAACAAAGCATTACAGGTAAAATTACATTGGCGGGGAATTTTACAGTAAAGCGATACATTCCTGTAAATCATTTTACAGTAATTCTGAGCGGGATTTTTTCCTGAGATGGTCAAACGGACGGGAGCGCACGTATTTTTTACAATTTTACCTCAGTAAGGTAAAGTTGCTCTTAATTTTTTCATTATTTTTGTCTTTGTTGTTATATTTGCACTTTTCACTTGTAAAGTAATGCGTCTTTAACTTTCAGAGTCCACCTTGAGAGCGTGAGAGGGAGAGGTGGAATACGTTATCCACATTAACGGTAAGTGTTTGCATATTACTAATAAACGCATTAAATTTTTATATATTTTCATGACTGACAACATTTTATTGATAACGGCATTAGTTTGGTAAAGGACTGCTGGATAACAATGAATCTGGAATTGTGTCTGTGTATGTTTGTGGATTAACCGTTTCAAGCCGCTTATTCAAACGACGGCTTTTCTCTTTCTTACGGTAAGACTTTAAAACTGCACGCCATTTTTCAGGGAATTATGTCTTTATTTATCACACAAGGCGTCAGTAACGTTATATATTTGTTAAAGTGAGTTCGCGCCCAGTAAAACCGCGTCGGGACTAAGGCAGGCGTCAAGTATTGGATTTGTATATTTTACAATGATAATGCTGTGAAACTACATAAACTTGTTACAGTATTCATAAATAATAGGCATCATATCTCGAAGGCTTTGAACAAAACGGCCTCCGAATGAATCATGAGACTGTACTTTGGTTGCTACCATATGACCATATTAGACTGAATAAGGTTTTATGGATAAAAAGGATTTACGTGGAGAACAAAACGGTTCGGGTCCAGTCATTTAAAAAATATATTGTTAGTCCTGGAAAATGAATCGTTTTCATAAGGAATGTGGAATATTTATTAATTGTTCCTGTTACTCACGTAACATAAACACCTAGATGGCACTATGTTAAATGATATGTTATGGGTGTGTTGACATGTCTTGTCCGGCTCAGACTGCATTAGTTAAGCTTATATGGGGCTGTCACGTGATGAACGAACGGTTTGAATCCGGACAGATAGAGGTGATGTGAGCTAATCATAGACTAAAGGCTCAGGTAAACAATGAATTAATCTTTTCTGTTTCTTATAGCATTATAGTTTTGTCTTGTTTGTAGTGATTAACGTCTGTGTAAACAGTAGATGTGTTAGGGAAGTAACACGTAGCATTTTAAGATATTAATTATATTAATTATATTTTGCTAAAGTAAACGAAATGACTCTAAAAATGTTTCGTTCATTTTGCTAAACGAGACTCAAAGATCCGAGTCGGTAAAATGATCCGAACTTCCCATCACTAGGGCTTACCGAAATGTTTCTCATTAGTCAATTTTGCTCTTGCTGGCAACTGCTTTAGCCAATCAGCGTTAATCATACAGATACCTCATTTTGTTTAAACCGGAAAGAGACGTGGCGGTAAGTCGTGATGATGTGTGTATCACAAACTTTTATCTGATTAAAACGCAAACTTGTTAGCATGTGCTTTTCTTGACAACCAAAACAGTGTATAAACTGTGTGTTTGCAAAAGTAGGATATGTCAAAAATACAGAGATGTATAATGTAGGTCTGTATCACCCAGCCAGCCCTATGACATTACCACAACCCTGCTTGTCTGACCTCATTGTCTTTACTCTATTCATATTCATATTCAGTAATATAAGATAAACACAAATTTTTATTATGAAAGTATAATTAGTTTTTACAACTAGGAAAAAGAAAAAACAATTCAGTCCAAAGTATGATGGCAGTGCTAAAGTTTATATATTAACTTTAGCACAAAAAAAATCAGAAGCAAAAGGACATAAGATATTAAGCAGTATCAAAATTAAGTGAGTTATGCTTAAAACATACAAAAATTGTTGTTACATTACTTTGATTTTACTGATGACGCCTTCAGTTTGGTAAAGCACTAAAACTACTGAATAAAAATTGATGTAATTGTGCCTGTGTGTATGTGACGTTTCTGTATTAACTGTTTCAAGACGCTTATTTGTTTTTCTCTTGCTAGACACTGAGCAAGGATTTTAGTAAAGCAGAAAGAAGACAGCAAGAGGTAAGATATGTGACATGTAAAACAAAGTAGTTTGGGGGTTTTTTTTGCTGTGATTTTAGGTTTTTTTTAATTAATGCTGCCTGTCAACACAGAGGCCATTGGAATCAAAATAAGTACAAACAATTCAGAAGCGAAAGGACCTAAGATATTAAAGGGTTAGTCCACCCCAAAATGACAATGTTTTCATTAATCTCTTACTCTCATGTGTTCGAAACCTGTACAAGCTTAAGCAGAACACAAATTAAGATATTTTTGAAGCATTCTGACAGCTCTCTGGCCCCCCCAAAGACAGCAATGTAATTAACATGATCAATGTCCAGAAAGGTAGCAATGAGATCGTTAGAATAGTCCATGTGACATCAGGGATTCAGTCAATTTTTTAAAGCTATGAGAATACTTTTTGTATGAAAAGAAAACAAAAATTACTAGTTCATTCAACAAATCACCTCCTTACTCCATATCCATTAAATGCTAACAGCATATGCCGCTTTGTGTCAGCTGCACCACGCGGATACATTTCCTACGTTTTTTTAGGCTTTGATTTGAACAAAAACAATGTATCTGCATGGCACAGCTGACACAAAGCAGCATACACTGTTTGCATTCAATGAATATGGAGTGAGGAGATGATTTGTTGAATAAACTAGTTATTTTTGTTTTCTTTCGTACAAAAGGTATTCTCGTAGCTTAAGAAAACATTACTGTTGAACCCCTGATGTCACATGGATTATTTTACCGATCTCCTTGCTGCATTTCTGGACATTGATTGTGTTAATTGCATTGATACAGTGCCTTGCAAAAGTATTCATACCCCTTCATTTTTTTCACATTTTGTTTTGTTGCAGCATTATGTTAAACTGCTTTAAATTACTTTTTTTCCCACATCAGTCTACATCTCCTACACCGTAATGACAAAGCACAAAACAGGTTTGTAACAACTTTGCAAATTAGAAATAAAAAACTGAAAAGATCCCGTTGCATAAGTATTCATACCCTTTTCTGGGACACTCGAAATTTAGCTCAGGAGCATTCTTATTGCTTCTAGATGTTACTGCACTTCAAGTGGAGTTAAACTGTGGCAAATTCATTTGAATGAGTATGATTTAGAAAGGCACACACCTCTCAGAAAAGGTCTAACAGCTGAAAATGCATATCAGAGCAAAAACCAAGTCCTGAGGTCAAGGTAACTGCCTGTAGAGCTCAGTGACTGATTGCGTTAAGGCAATGATCTAGGGAAGAGTTCAGAAAAAAATCTGCTGCATTGAAGATTCACAGAAGCATGTAGCCTCCATTATCCATAATGGAAGACGATTGGATCAACAAGGACTCTAGAAAATGTCTGTCAGCCCCCATCCAAGCTGACAGAGCTTGAGAGGTGAAAAGGTGAGGCAAAGAATGGCAGATAATTGCCAAATGCAGATGTGCAAAGCTTGTCACATCATACCCAAAAAGACTTGAGGCTGTAAAGGTGCTTCAGCTATGTACTAAGTTAAGGGTATGAATATTTATGCAATGTACTTATTTCAGTGTTTTATTTTTAATAAATGTGTAAAATTTGCAAATCTTGTTTTTGCTTTGTCATTATTATGGTGTATGGAGTGTAAATTGATGTGGGGAAAAACTAATTTAAAGCAGTTTAACATAATGCTGCAACAAAACAAAATGTGAAAAAAAAAAAAATGAAGGGGTATGAATACTTTTGCAAGGCACTGTATCTTTGGAAGGGGTCAGAGAGCTGTCAGAATGCTTCAAAAATATTTTAATTTGTGTTCCGAAGATGAACAAAGCTTGTACAGGTTTGGAACGACATAGGAGTTGGTGAATAATGACATTATTTTCATTTTGGAGTGGAGTAACCCTTTAAGCTTTGTTTTCTAAAAGACAGTTTCAAAATTAAGTGAGTTATGCTTAAAACAAACAAAAATTGTTGTCACATTACTTTGATTGTTGTTACATTACTACGATTTTACTGACAGCACCTTCAGTTCGGTAAAGCACTAAAACTACTGAATAAAAATGAATGCAATTGTGCCTGTGTATATGTGACGTTTCTGTGTTAACTGTTTCAAGACGCTTATTTGTTTTTCTCTTGCTAGACACCGAGCAAGGATTTTAGTAAAGCAGAAAGAAGACAGCAAGAGGTAAGATATGTGACATGTAAAACAAATTAGTTTGGGTTTTTTTTGCTGTGATTATAAGTTTTTTTTCATTAATGCTGCCTGTCAGCACAGAGGCCATTGGAATCAAAATAAGTACAAACAATTCAGAAGCGAAAGGACCTAAGATATTAAAGGGTTAGTCCACCCCAAAATGACAATGTTTTCATTAATCTCTTACTCTCATGTGTTCGAAACCTGTACAAGCAAACAAAAATAACTAGTTCATTCAACAAATCACCTCACTCCATATCCATTAAATGCTAACAGCATATGCGGCTTTGTGTCAGCTGCACCACGCGGATACATTTCCTACGTTTTTTTGAGGCTTTGAAAACAATGTATCTGCATGGCGCAGCTGACATAAAGCAGCATACACTGTTTGCGTTCAATGGATATGGAGTGAGAAGATGATTTGTTGAATAAACTAGATATTTTTGTTTTCTTTTCGTACAAAAGGTATTCTCGTAGCTTCAAAAAAAATTACTGTTGAACCCCTGATGTCACATGGATTATTTTACCGATCTCCTTGCTGCGTTTCTGGACATTGATTGTGTTAATTGCATTGATATCTTTGGAAGGGGTCAGCGAGCTGTCAGAATGCTTCAAAAATATCTTAATTTGTGTTCCGAAGATGAACAAAGCTTGTACGGGTTTGGAACGACATAGGAGTTGGTGAATAATGACATTATTTTCATTTTGGAGTGGAGTAACCCTTTAAGCTTTGTTTTCTAAAAGACAGTTTCAAAATTAAGTGAGTTATGCTTAAAACAAACAAAAATTGTTGTCACATTACTTTGATTGTTGTTACATTACTACAATTTTACTGATGGCGCCTTGGTAAAGCACTAAAACTACTGAATAAAAATGGATGCAATTGTGCCTGTGTGTATGTGACGTTTCTGCGTTAACTGTTTCAAAACGCTTATTTGTTTTTTTTTTTCTTGCTAGACACCGAGCAGGGATTTTAGTAAAGCAGAAAGAAGACAGCAACAGGTAAGACTTTAAAACGGCACCACTTTTTTCAGAGAACCATGTTTTTATTCATGGCACAGTGCACATTTTAGGACATCCTCAGACCTCTGCATTTGTAGTCAGATATCAGTTAAATTGGTATCATGCCACAGACTTAACTGCATCGGTTCTCAGCAAAGCCACATCAGGAACTGACTGATGCCTTTTAACTATAACACTCAAGTAGTTTATTGGTGTGAATATATAGGGTAACTACATTCAGACTATGTGCTTGATCACAGCTGTACACGAGAGCAGGGTTTGAAAAGTTGCTGGATATTTAGCATGTGGCATGTCCACAGTGCTTTCTGGGATTTGTAGTGCACTGTGGTGTGTTTGGATTAAAATGTGGGCCAAATTCGATTTAAAACTCAAATCATTGTGTGGGCCAGATAGAAGTGTGCAGTGGGCCTGTAGAGGGAGTGAAGCTTATAGAGGGATGAGCCAAAATGGATTTTGGTGTAAGTGACTGAGGTGGATAGAAGGGGAAAAACCCAGTGGAGCAGAAGAGGTGGAGTGTTGCTGAAGGCTTCAGTGGACCCAAAGGGATGAGTGACCAAGATGGAGATGAAGGGATGAAACTGATGGAGTGAGGCAGAGTCATGGGTGGAGCTTGAGATGGGCATGGACCACTTATCTATAATAAAGAACTGGATTGCTCATGACGTCATTACATTGAAGCCACTGCGCCACCATGTTGGTGTGCCCAAACATTCTGTTGTATAAAAGGGGTCATCAGATGCCTATTTTCACAAGTTGGTATGATTCTTTAGGGTCTACATGAAGAGTTTATAACAGGGCTATTCAGTTAGATTCATTTGAGGGCTGGGTTATTAAACTGAAAATTTTAAAGGGGGCAATGAAATGAAACTAATAAAATGAACTAATATTACCAACACCAACATCTATAAAAGGTTATCATTAGTACTGTCTGTTAATCAATAATAATAAAAAAAAAAAATTGATTAATTAATTTTTCTGTAATTAATCATGATTAATTGCATATTAATATATTTATATTGTCATAATTTCACACTGAGCCTCCAAATTAATGTGGAAACAAAGATAGTATATTTTAAATATGTATTTAATGTCATATTTTTACCAAGTAGCCTATTATTAATGACGTATTGATACCAATACTGCTGGTGTTTCTATTAAATGCATTTTCCCTCAATTTCACCTATTAATTATAGCCATTCAACATTACAGTATAATTGAAAGCCATTATTTTTAACATTTAATAAGCTCTGAAATATATAACAACTTTTAATTTAAGTGATTTTAAAACAATCTTCACATAAATTATAAATTGTATATGCATAAATTTTCACTGAAATTAATAATGTAATAACATTCGACTGTTTCTGCCACAACACCATGGTTAAGTTTGCGTTACTTCTGTTTTTCTAAAATACGTCAGCGCTGTTTATAACAGAATTCTGAGCAGAATTTGAATGATTCTCACTAGATCTCGCAGCAACCTTATTCACTCTGGGCAAATTCAAACGCTTCTCACTGTATCTGTAATTAGTCGGCAGAAAAAATTTACATTTTCTCACAGTCTGGAGCCCTGCAAGCACTCGTCAAGTCTTGTTGTTGTTCTTGCATCTCTTGCTTTTTTTGGCTGGCCTGGGCCAGTGTTTGTGTCGAACATGTCCGCTCGAACGTTTCCGGTGGCTTCACCTCCTGTCATTGGTTTAGCGCTTCATGCACAATCCAGTAATTTATATAGATCAGTGCTGGGAGGGACCAACAGGGATGAAGACGACAAGGAGCTGGGAGGGACCAACGGAGACAAAGGGGACAATGAGCTGGACGGGAAAAGCTGGGTCAAAGAAGCCAAAAAGCTGAGTGGGGACGAAGGAGACAAGAACCTGGGAGGGACCAACAGGGACAAAGGAAACAGAAACTGGACAGGAGAAGTGTGGACAAAAGGGGACAAGGAGCTGGGCAGGAACAACGTGAACGAGGAGATGTGTAACAGGGTGGGAGAAGCCGGGATGAAGAAAACAAAGAGCAGTAGTATAAAATAGACATTACAAGAATACTCAATAAACATTGGATAATCAAGAGCTACAATAATTAATTCAAATTCTGGGGAACAAGATAACAGTGGAAACAAGGATATCATCAAAACTGAATGCATTATTTACCATTTGCTTTTTTCCAGGCTGCAGCAAAGAAAACGCAGGTCACTTTCTCCATTCATCTCCATCGCTTTCATCAATGTATATGCTACTGCCAGCTAGGATTCATTCAACATGATTTTCAAGTGCAAACAGTGTTGTTCTCCTTCAGACACAATCCCTGAACATATCAGACATGTTAAAGTGCACAGAAACTGTGCAAACTTCAGGTTTCCATGTGGGATTTCAACGTGTCCTTGTAATTTCAAGACCATTAGTGCGTTACAGACACACATGTACCGAAATCACAAGAAACCAAAGCCAGCTACATCTCAGGAGTGTGTGAATCTGAATTGTCAGGTTGAAGAATGCACCTGCACATTTTCACATCTTTCAAGCCTCTGTGAACATTTGAAGATGCATATAAGGGATGGTAAAAAGATTGTTTGCCCTGTCAGCACATGTCAGAAGCGCTTCAGAGTCAGATCTTCATTCACTTCTCATTTAAGCAGAAAGCATGCAAAGCAATTGGCAGCTTGTAGAGTTAAATGTGTGAACAATGAAGATGCAGTTATGCATGATGATGCTGTGGATAGGGAAATTGATGGCATGACAGAGACTGTAGAATTTCCTGAGGCTTATGATTTTCCTGTTGATGCTGAGAGAGACATTTTCCTTACCAATTTGGCTCTTTTTTACCTAAGAATGCAAGCAAAGATGCTTTTGCCTGCTTCTACAATATCCGTTTTAATAGAAGAGTTTCAAGAAGTATGCACAAATACAGTGTCACAGTTGTTTGTCAGACTTCGTGAAGAATTGGCAAAACTTGACATTCCTGATGAAAGGATTTGTAGCATTATAGATGGACTGTCTAAAGAGAACTTACTGAAGATATACAATGAAGGCATGTTCAGATCGGACTCAACACGGAAGACATTTTTTAAGAAACATTTCAGCTATGTTGAGCCCATACAGGTTCATCTTGGTTATGATGCTTCTGGTACAGAGCGGTTTTGTCAATATGTCCCAGTGAAAGAAACTTTAAAGGCCCTGTTTCAACTGTCATCAGTGAGGGAGCAATATTATATGTCCAAAATGCACTCAGCAGAAGATACAGATGTGCTTGAGGATGTGAGGGATGGGAAAACCTATAAAGAAAATAGTCTTTTACAAGAGTTTCCATCCTCAGTGTCCATCATCTTATATCAAGATGCGTTTGAAGTAGTGAACCCTCTAGGGTCTGGGAAAAAAAAAACACAAGCTCCTAGCTGTGTATATGACATTGAGTGACATACTTCCTCATAACAGGTCATCCATTGACCCTATGCAGTTAGTTATGCTGTGCAGAGAGTCTGATTACCAGTTTTTTGGACAGGAGAAAGTTTTCTCCTCCCTTGTGGAAGACTTAAAAGAGCTAGAGCAATCTGGTATTACCTTGGAGATGGGCCAAACTGTGAAGGCCGTAGTAACAGCAATTGTTGGAGACAACCTAGGGTCGCATTCACTTGGAGGATTCATAGAAAATTTTAGTAAGAGCAAAAACTTCTGTAGATACTGTCTTATAAACAGAGACAGCTTTGCCAATGAACCTACAGTGCTAGGCCCAGCAAGGACAGCTGAGAACTACAAGAGCTGTGTGGAGAGTTTGTCACTAGGATTGGAAAATAGTGTAGATGGAATAAAATTTGACTCCATTTTCAATTCTCTAAAGCATTTCCATGTCTGCCAACCAGGACTTCCACCATGCCTTGGGCATGATCTCTTTGAAGGGATAGTGTCTGTAGATCTTCAGATGTATATAAAACATCTTGTGTCTATTGAGAAGCACTTCACATTTGTGCAGTTGAACAGGAGGATCTCTCAGCTAAAGCTCAAAGGGAATGATGCTAATAATCGTCCTTGTGTTGTTAAAGCTGATGGAGAAAAATTAGGAGGAAGTGCAGCACAGAACTGGTGCTTCTTGCGTCTTCTTCCTATCCTTGTAGGCACACGTGTCAAGAATCCTCTTGATGATCAAGTTTGGCAGTTGTGCCTCAAACTTAGGGAAATTGTAGAATTTGTCTGTTCTCCTAAGATCCACACCAACCAGGTAGCCTATCTGAAGATTCTTGTTCAGGAATATGTGGAGTCTAGAGCAGCTCTTTTTCCACAAAAACCCCTAAAGCCAAAACACCACTTTCTCCTCCACTACCCCGATCTAATAATAAAATTTGGCCCACTCATCCGCCTCTGGTCTTTGCGCTTTGAGAGTAAGCACACATACTTCAAACAGTGTGCACGAAAGCTTCACAATTTCAAAAACCTATGTAGCACTTTGGCAGAAAGGCACCAATTGCTACAGGCCTATTTACATTCAGGTAGCTTGTTTCCAAGCATTCTTCAAGTAGGCCAAGCCAATGAATTTGATGAACAGATGTACAATGATGCCATTAAAGAAGCTGTTAGAATAAGTGGTGTTACAAATCAAAACACAGCAGAAACGGCATCTGTCACGTACAAGGGATCGACATACAAGAAAGGAATGGCTGTAGTCCTGAATGTAAATGACAGAGGTCATGAGCTCGGAAGGGTTCTTCTTATTCTTGTCAGTCAGCAGCAGATTTACTTTGTTTGTGAAAAGTCTCAATCAGTGCCTGCCTTGGATCTTGGTGTTCACATCCTGCAGCATGACACACAGACTCATTATGTTTGTGTTAATGTGGAAAACCTTGCTGATTACTACCCACTGCCAATATACAAGCTTGATGCTCACTTTGATGTTGTTGCACTTCATCATTCTGTTTTTTCAGTTGAAGCATAATGGAAGCCACAATTAAAAGCGCCCTCCCCTACCTTGACATTGAGTCACTGCAAAACATTCTACAGTTCTTGACAAGCATGGGTGTGAGGACCTTTGATGACATGAAATACATAAAAGAAGATGACTTGAAACCGCTCTTGCCACCAGTGGATTGTAGGAAACTACTGCATGCTTTCACAAAAAGAGGTAAGTTTTGTAGTTTCATGTATGATTTCAGTTACAAAATTGAGGATAA